>ML104414.1:0-19969 GCA_003697995.1 Taxidea taxus jeffersonii | reverse complement strand
GTGAGATGAAATTATCTCCGTGGCCTAAACACCCCAACAGACATTGACTCTGAACTCATGTTGCCAAGTTCGCTCTATGACCAGTACTGGTAATAAGCAGAGAGAGTATACAGGGTCATGGATCAGGTTGAGTATCGAGAAGCAAACAGATAATCCATCCACGCTCCCATCGAGAAACACCTACCCCTACCCAATCTGCTTAAAATCTCAGAGTCGGTCATTCCCCTGTGGGGCTGGAGGGCCCTCCTAAAATAAAAATGAGGTTTCTGAGGAAAGTACATGAAGCCACCTGTCAGTAACATCTGAGGGAGAATTCGTTTCATTTTGTGCAGAATCTCCACCTCCCCCCTCCTCTCTCTATTATTGTACACAACACACAAAGATCACACAACGGAAGAGTTAGGGTTTGGGTGTATAGCTTAGAAAGTTTAAAGAAAAAACCCACATGTGTGTGGTGTTTTTTTCAGGTAAATTGAAAACTTGCTTCTCACTCTCGGGGGATGTGCCCAGACTGGGTTATGAATGTCAGAGGAATTTTGGCATTCGTCTTGTCCCCAGTGGTCTTCCACATCTGAGAAGAAACTTCTGTTGCTCACGAGCCTCTTGGCATTTCAGAACGCCCATCATTTTACTTCCTCTTGGCTGCAATGCCAAAAGAGAAAGCCGGGCTTCTAATACCTTTTTAGTGTAACTGTTGGTTTCTCCCCCCTCCCACACCAAGCCATCTTCCAAGAAACCCTCAGAGCATCATAACCTGAAGGAAATGAAAACTCTGAAATATTAATCATTTAAGAACAAAGGGATGGCATTTCATCTCTCTGCTGCATCTGGGAGAGGTGGAAATTATCCAAGAGCGAACGTCACTGATTTAGATAAACCAGGCATTGTCGTCTGAATTCCATAATACTTCCGAAGGCACAAAGCCTTTTTCTTCCGACTCCCTTCCAACACTGAATGGAGGCCCACTGGCAAAATTTTGCCAATGAGCAAAATTTAATGAGCTGGGTGAGAATGATTTCTAATTAGTACATTAATTAATTTTTATGTAAATCGGTTCTCTGTTGCAGTTGAGAACAGTATGTTCTGAGCAGAGATAAATTTGCCTTATTTACAGTGTTGATTTACTTGGGGAATGCTTTTTCTTTTTTTCCAAAAAAAAAGTAATTTGTTTTACAATTGAAGTGATCTTTGGCCCAGACTCTAAGTTACTACACAATTTCACTAGTAGAACCTAACTGAACGTGGTTTTATTATGCTAAGAATTCAATTTTTTCAGAAAGATAAATTAGAAAAAAGGACCCACACACACTTGAAAATAACACCTAGCAGAAAAATTCATTAAAGGAAAAGATTTCTTCTCCTGTTTATTTCAGTAATGTGATTCATCTTAAAACTTGGACTTTTGCGGGGGCCGGGGGTTAGTGAAAGTCTGAAGAGTTAATATTCTGAGGCTTCAGAGTAGATAGGGTACCCGGAACCTAAATAGAACCATGAGATAATAGACGAGCAGTGCTCGTGAAATCACATAATCAAAATGCCAGCTTCCTCTTCCCACCCTCCACAGAGCCCACTTCACAGACATGAAAACTGAGGCACAGGAATGAGAATTCACTCGATCCAGATCACACAGTTGATGAGTTAGTGTTTGAGTGTATAGAAAGCAAAACCCCAATTAACAGTGCCTTGAACATATTAGGACATATTTTGTCCCACATAAAATAAATCCAAGGTGGTCAGTCCAGGTATGATAGTCCCGTGTGCCTTGAAAATCTAGGCCATGTGCACTTTCATGGTCTCCCACGGTGAGCCCTGGGCAGGGGCTGCAGCCTTTCCTGCACCTGCCAGGCAGCACAAAGCCTGAAGATGAAAGAGTGGAAAGGGAGCACCCAAACCCTCTGTCCCTTCCTGAAGGAGCCTTTCTCCGCTTCCCAGCCAAGAACATCTATGTCCCCGGTCACGGCAGCCCCCTGACCGTTCACAGTTTACTTTGGTCTAACAAAAGGCAACTTCAGCTGAGCACACTTGGTGTCCTAACCCCACCCGCACATTCGCACATATCCACACCCACACATACACACACAGCAAGACAAACAAAACAGAGGAACTGAAAAGGAGGGTTTTGTAAATAAGAAAGGGGGGAAATTGGTATTAGGCAAATAATGAGGGTTTGGGTTTTATTTTTGTTTTTGATTTTGTCCTAGAACCACTTAACGTCAGAACTAAAACTCAGTGCTCCTCTGTGGCCATTCTGTCTGTGAAAACAGAAACACGGAGAATCCTTCAATGTAAAGGTCCTCACTGGTTCTATTTTGGGTAAATTGCAAGACCTTAACGGTGCTGCCTTGTCTCTTCCCGCTCTCGCAGTGGCTACCAGGGGCATTCGGGTGAGACTTCCTGGAAGACATCCTGAATCTAACCAGGTCTGCCATAAATCCCAGGCCACAACCCCGTGGTCTGATCTTGGTCATGTGTCTATTCTCTGTGACTGTTAAAGGTCGCACGCTAAAAGGGAGCTGCCCTGGCATGGACTCAGGGACCCTCAGCCTATCCACCAGCCCTTCCCGACAAGGCCAGTGCAGGAAAACGTGCCGTTTAAATAACGCACTTCCTGATGATGAGTGATGCTGAACACCTTTTCCTGTGTCTGTTGGCCATCTGGATGTCTTCTTTAGGAAAATGTCCATCCGCGTCTTCTGCCCATTTTTCAACTGGATTATTCATTTTTTAGGTGTTGAGTTTTCTAAGTTCTTGATATATTTTGGACACTACTCCTTTATCAGACATATGCAAACATTTATGCAGACATTCTCTCCCATTCTGTAGATTGACTTTTACTTTTGTCGACCGTTCCCTGTGCTGTGCAGAAGCCTTTAATTTTGACGAAGTCCCAACCGTTTATTTTTGCTTTTGTTTCCCTTGCCTTGGGGATCTACCTAGAAAGAAGTCACTACAGCTGATATCAAGGAAGTTACTGCCTGTCTTCGCCTCTAGTTTTTTTTAATGGTTTCAGGCTTCACATTTAGGTCTTTTATCCATTTTGAATTTATTTTTGTGCATGGGGTAAGAAAGTGGTCCAGTCTCATTCCTCTGCATGTGACTTCCCAGTTTTCCCAACACCATTTGTTAAAGACTCTGTCCTTTTCCCACTGGCTATTCTTTCTTGCTTTGTTGAAGACTAATTGACTGTACAGTTGCGGGTTTCTTTCTGGGCTTTCTCTTCTGCTCTATTCATCTATGTGTCTATTTTGTGCCAGTACCACACTGTTCTGATCACTGCAGTTTCATAATAGAGCTTGAAGTCTGGAATTGTGATGCCTCCAGCTTTGCTTTTCTTTTTCAAGATTGCTTTGGCTATTTGGGGTCTTTTGTGTTTCCATACACATTTTAGGATTGCTTGTTCTCGTTCTGTAAAGAAAAAAAATGCTGTGGGTATTTTGATAGGGATTGGATTAAATGTATTGATTGCTTTAGATAGACTAGACATCTTAACAGTATGTTTTCTCTCAATCTATGAGCATGGAATGTCTTTCCATTTCTTCGTGTCATCTTCCATTTCTTTCCTCAGTGTTTTCTAGTTTTCAGAGTACAGATCTTTCACCTCTTTGGGTCGGTTTATTCCCAGGCGTCTTACTGATTTGGGTGCAGTTGTAAATGGGATCAATTCCTTGATTTCTCTTCCTGCTGCTTCGTTGTTGGTGAAGAGAAATGCAACAGATTTTGTACGTTGATTTTGAATCCTGTGACTTTTACTAAATTCTTTTATCAGTTCTAGCAATTTTTTGGTGGAGTCTTTTGGATTTTCTGTATATGGTATCACTAGTGAAAGTTTTATTTCTTGCCAATTTGGATGCCTTCTGCTTCTTTTTATTGTCTGCTGTGGCTGGGGCTTATAGTGCTATGTTGAATAACAGTGGCAAGAGTGAACATCTCTTTTTTGTTCCTGACCCTAGGAGAAAAGCTCTCGGTTTTCCCACTTTGAGGGTGATATTAGCTGTAGTTATTCATATATGGCCTGTCTTATGTTGAGGTATGTTCCCTCTAAACCTACTTTGTTGAGGGTTTTTATTATGATTGGATGTTATACTTTGTCAAATGTTTTTTCTGCACCTATTGAAATTATTATATGGTTCTTATCCTTTCTTTTATTAATGTGATATATCATGTGATTGATTTGCAAATATTGAACAACCCTTGCATCTGGGAATAAATCCCACTTGATTGTGGTGAGTGATTTTTTTAATGTATTGTTGGGTTTGGTTTCCTAGTATTTTATTGAGAATTCTTGCATCTGTGTTCAAAAGGATGATACAGTTTCCTTTTTGGTAGAGTCTCTCTGGTTTCCGTACCAGGGTAATGCTGGCTTCATAGAATGAACTTGGGAGTTTTCTTCCTTTTCTATTTTTTGGAATGGTTTGAGAAGAATGGGTATTAACTCTTCTTTAAATGTCCGGTAGAATTTGCCTGTGAAGTCCTAGATGACAATGATTTTTGTTTTCATCCATTTTTTCACTCATTATTTCATACATTTAGCAAGTATTTTTGTAAGTATTTCTGAAGAAGTTAATAACCTTACAATAACCTTTTGTCCTTGAGGACATTATAACGTGGTGGGGATGTGATGAGGATGAGGATGTTGCTGATGGTGGTGACGAGGACATGATGGTGAAGATGATGTCGGTGGAAATAAGTACTGATGTGTTACTTGCTCATTGCCAGAGATTGTTCTAAGCATCTTTAAATTATTTCATTTACTATTTTAATTACTCCATGGATTGATTAATATTTTTATCTCAACTTTGCAGATTAGGAAGAAGAGACAAAGAGGTATGAGGTCAATTATATGTGTGTGTGTACATACACATGTGTATATCTATCTATCTATCTCCAAGATATATATCATCAGGAAGAGTAGTACATGGTGCTGGGTATCTTCTAGATGGTCCCTGATCTTCTCTACCTCTGATATTCCTGGACGTAGGCAATCTCTTCTCTGATATTGAAGGGATATTGCTTTTGTGATTAGATTATAAAACTAATTTCCATCTTGCTAGTAACGGGTCTCCCTTAGTGACTTTGATGACGCAGGTTGCCATGTTGGGATGACCCATGTGATGAAGCATTGAGGAAGCCCTCTGGCTAACAGCCAGCTAGAAACAGAGGCCCTTAGCCCAACAGCCTAAAAGGAACCAGATCCTGTCAAAAACCACATAAGTGAGTTGAAGCTGATCCTTTCCGAGCTGAGCCATCAAATGAGACCTCATCCCTGGCTTGCCTTGACAACGGCGCCAGCTCCTTCATGTTAGATTCCTGGCCCGTGGAAACTACAAGACAATGAATGTGTGTTGTTTTAAGCCACTAAGTTAATGGCAATTTGTTGCCCAGAAATAGGTAAATAGGGGCGCCTGGGTGACTCAGTGGTTAAGCCTCTGCCTTCGGCTCAGGTCATGGTCTCAGGGTCCTGGGATCAAGCCCCACATCGGGCTCTGTGCTCCTCAGGGAGCCTGCTTCCCCCCTCTCTCTGCCTGTCTCTCTGCCTACTTGTGATCGCTGTCAAATAAATAAATAAAATCTAAATAAATAAATAAATAAAATCTTTAAAAAGAAAAAAGAAATAGGTAAATAACATGTATATAACACTCTTTAGGAAGACTCCCTCAAAAAAATCTAAAACCAAAGGAAATACACATTAGAAGTAAAATTAATATTACTGGTAATAAAAAATAGAAATTAAACTAAAATTAAGATACAAAAATATTTTACAGTTTTCCAAGGAAAGCATAATAAATCATATAATTGGCTGTGGAGATGGTTTGAGGAGACAGCACTGTTAGTTTGGGTATAAATCAGAACAATCTTTTCAAAAGAAGTTCTGTAATAAGTATTAAAAGACTTAAAGTGTATTTTCTCTTTAACATAACAATTCTGCTTATAAGAATTTCATCTGAAGAAATAACCGGGTTTTTGTGTACAAATGTACAGGGTGCCGCTCAGTGAGTAGTTGCTTATAATTATATAATTACAAACAATCTAACATTGAAAACAATCTGAGTATTTAACCGTATGTCATTAAGTAAGTTAGAAGAGCTCCAAAGATGGAATTCTGTGTATTCCTTTAGATGTTCAAGATAGAAAAAATATTGAATGACATAGAAAAATAGTTACATTGTATCAAATCGCTGAGTATGTTATAAAATAGAATGCACAACAGGTCTTTGTGTAAATTATATGTACAGGTGTGCATATATGTAGCCTGCCTAGGCAAAAAGATTGAAACAATTTATATTAGGATGGTTAAAGACTGGTGCCTTAGTTGCTAGAATTATAACATTATAGATGATTTTTATGTTCATATTGTTCTATGTTGTGTTCTCCATTTTAAAAAAACGATGATAGGTTGTTCTTGTAATTGGAAAAAAAATAATCTGCTATTGCTAATAACATAACTCATTTCACAATGCCAGACAGATGATATGTGACTGTATATTCACTTTTTTTTTAATTTTGTAGACAGAAGAACCAGACAAACACATTAAATCAAGAAAATGCTGATAATATATTGTCTATGGGAAGCAATGAAGTTAATCTTTCATTTTGCTCTTGATAGTTAATTTATGTCTGCTCATACATCGCCTAGGCAATCCATCAGTGCAACACTGTAGCGACTGGAAGCAAAATGATATCTTAACAATGTTGGCTGTGGATAAGAACTGCGGAACTACTAAGTATAAAGGGTATAAAGTAATCAAAAGACATTCTACTCTAAAAGATTGAGCATACAGAATGTTCTTGCAAACTTCTAAGAGAAGAAAAAAAATCTGCAAAATATGGAACCAATTTCCTGCTCCGTGAGAGTTTCCCAGAGTAAGACATGCATTGGTCACTGAAGTTTAAATATAATCCCTGATTGAAACTAGCAACTGCAAATACTAATCAACCATGTATGCATATCCTGTGCTGTCATGGGATCCTATGTTACTGAACTACAGTCTTGTTCATAGTATGGATTCTTTGGTAAGAAACTCTTTGTTTCCATCTAGCAAGACTCTAGCCAAGCATAAACATGATTAGTTAATTATCGTCCGTCCATGTCAATGCACCATGAGTAACTACTGATTTTCTCTGGCTATCTACACTTATATAGTTAGTAGATCATGATAGGGAGTCAAATTTGTGCCAGTGATAATAACGATGAAAATGACAGATGGCAGGTGAGGGCTTAGAGAAAGCCTGGAACTCTATTCTGCACAAAAACAGCCACTTGGATAAGTTGTGTAGAAAGAGAACGACCCAGATGTGTCCATGTTGAGGAATAGCACCTTATGTAGTAAGAATCAATGTAATCACATGCTCACCTATAAAATACAAACAGAGATAAGAGAAAATATTAAAGAAAGGCAGGAACGGGCACTTGAGGATTTTCAAGTCTAGAGCCAAATCCAAGGCCCTGTTCACATAATTTTTGCCCTACAATGGGCTTTCAGTTCTGCATTATTATTTTTTATTTGTGCTATATTGGTTTATTGCACATTTTTGTGAGAGCAATCTAAAATCTGTTATGTGACCAAGAGAGGGAGTTTCTCTGAGCTATAACTTGTGTTTGTTGAATGCATATGCACTCTGCTAGCATTTAGGGGCTCGGGGCTAGCAAACAGAGTCAGCCCCACCGATAAACACTGATGAAATGGGAAGGCCAGCATTTTCTCTTTGAGCGACAGCGTATCCGAGAGTAACTGAGCCGTCCCCTGGGACACAGGATAATGGGGCAGACAGAGCCAAAGTGTCGGAGACAAAGTGTCCAGAGAGAGCCGGTGTGGTGTAAGGTGAAGTTCATCATTCCACCTGTCATCCGCCAAGAAAATCCATAGCATTACCTGATGGTCTGATCATAAGCAGCCAGCCCCTAAAAGAAGTGAGCAGAGTGAACGTGTGGGGGTGATGGTCTCTCTCCCAGTCCGTGCCACTGAAGAGCCTTTCATGCAGACCACAGTGATTAAAGATGTTGCTGGAGCCAAATTCACCTGTGCAACTTAACAGCTTAGTGACCTTGAATTATTACTTGGTCTTTCTGAGCTAATGCAGCTCAACATTAACTGGGTACCGAGCACATATTTAAAAAGCCCTCAGATGGAATATGAAATTTGGTCATTGCCACGAACATAAATTCTCTAACCATCGCTGGGCCTTCTGCATATTCTGTAGGACATTCAAATAAAGACTGACCTGCTGTTGGGTTACGGATGGTACAAAAGGCACAGCCCAAGAACAGAATCTGGGAATCTGCAGTGGCTATGTCACAGGCGTTATGGATGGAGTTTTGCCTGAAGTTAGTGCATGGGATCCTGCCACACTGAGTTTAGTAGATGCGCCATGAGTTTGGTGGACATATTTCCCCGGTCATTTATTTGATATACTGATTTGTCTTCTGGTTTAGAGGGTATTGTCCAAGGTCATGAAATTGACCTTCACCCGTTCTCTGCTCACCCCCAGCAGTCTCAGGGTTGAGCTGGCCACCTGCCAGGAGTTGGGTGAGGAAGAAAGTAAGCCATTTGGGTGTGTTCTTCCTCTGCATAAAGTACATTATTAGGTGAGATCCAGGTCATCACATTTCAACAAATCCCAGAGTCAGGAAAGAGTTGGTAGAATGAAGTGTCCTTTCTGAAATGAGGTGACTATGAATCATTGAAAACCATATTGCGAGGCGTCTGAGCGGCCACGAGCTGTCAGTTAGGAAAGCGCCGTGTCCCAGGGGCACTGCAGGCCACCTGCAGGGACCGGCCTGCTCCCAGGTTTGTCTCCCAAGTCTGCCCCTCCCAGCCTTTCCTGCCTCTGCTAAGGCAGGCGGCGGCCACGGAACTTCCACGCATTTGATGTTAGACTGTGACTCTCTGACTACTGCCCTGTCATGACTCTGGCCTAGTGTGGTGACCGTACATCACAGCGCAGTGTTACCCTGGAACCAGAGCATGGGCTCCAGCATGGTTCTGCTCTAGCCGGTAGCTGGCAGGCTCACGGCTGCACGGCGACCGGTCCCTCCTCCAGCGGCGATGAGGCATCGATCCTGATGTGGGCAGGGAAGAGTGTCAGGAGGAGGAGAGAAGGTCAGCATGCCCTTGCACGCTCTATCCCGCAGCATCTGGCCTCCCAGTGAATGTCTGTCTCCCGGCACCCAGAAGTCTTGGTAGAAGAAGTTTGACACCAAGAGAAAGCTGGCTCGGTGCCATGCCCCCATTGCTGCAAGGCTAGCTCAGACACGCACCCCACTTCTCAGATCAGCCCCCCGGCCAGTCACGGAGGCGTGCCTTGTGCCCCTGCACCTGTGGGCCCTGAGGGACTGGGTCCTCCACTGGCTAAGCGTGGTCGCCCTGGGCCTTTATCGTGGGCCCAGGGTGCAGCCTTGCCGGGAGTGAATGGCTTTCTCTGCCGATCCCCATTTGCTCTGTCGGATCTCTAAAAACAGTTCCCAGCACAGGCAGGTCTGAACATTGTCAGAGCGGTTTCATTGCCCTTTTGAGGTAACTTAAAAAAAAAAAAAATCAGTTGGGCTTACAGAATTTTTCCAGATTTTCCTATTCTCATGCAACCAAATTATATGGATGAGAGTCAATGCCAGCTTTGAATTCACCTCAAAAGTGTGATTTTTAAAAACCAAGTCTAGGGACGCCTGGGTGGCTCAGTTGGTTAAGCGGCTGCCTTCGGCTCAGGTCATGATCTCAGGGTCCTGGGATCGAGTCCCACATCGGGCTCCTTGCTCAGCGGGGAGCCTGCTTCTCCCTCTGCCTCTGCCTGCCTCTCTGTCTGCCTGTGCTTGCTCACTCTCTCTCTCTCTGACAAATAAATAGATTAAAAAAAAATCTTTAAAATCCAAGTCTATCAAGGTGTATTTACATACCAATAAAGCACACTCACGTTGAGTGTGCGATTCAACAAGCTTTGACTAATGCCCCCGTGTGACCCTCGCCACTTCCACCACGTGGAATATTTTTTCTCATCCCCAAACTTCCCTCCTTTCTTTTCAGGAGTCCGTGAAGACCGGAATGTCTCCTGCCACTCTAGGTCAGTTGGACCTCTTTCAGAATGTCAAAGAGTCATACGCCTTGTAGCTCTCTTTCATTCAGCATAACACCTGTGAGAATATCAATTCGAGCGCATTGGTATGCATTTCTTCCCGCTGATGAGCAGGAATTCCATATCCCATCACATGGATGTAACACGATCTCTTCATCCTTCTACCTGCCAACGGTTCTCGCTAGTTCTCCGTGATCCCGAACCAAAGAAGGGCACGGTTTTTATGTGCACATGTGTTTTTCTCTTGGATAAGTACCCAGGTGTGGGATTCCTGGGTGATATGGTAAATATACTCTTAAATTTATGAGAAACTGTCAAAAACACAGTTGAAATGTTTCCCAACATAGATGTACCATTTTCCATCTCCACCAGTTGCTACACATCTTTCTTTTCATTTGCTTTGCATCTTTTCATTACTTAGTGCTGTCAATCTTTTACATTTTGGTTACCCTAGTGGTTTTAATTTTCATTTTTCTATGACGAATAATGTTAAACATCTCCTAATGCACGCATGGACCACAGATATAGAACATATAATACAGAATATATAATATTGTATATGTATCTCCTTTTGTGAAGTGTCTATATGATCCTTCTGACTTTAAAAAATCACTCTTTTGAGATGACACCTGGGTGGCTCAGTCATTACGTGTCTGCCTTTGGCTCAGGTTGTGGTCCCAGGATCCTGGGATGGAGCCCTGCATCGGGCTCCCTGCTCGGCGGGAAGCCTGCTTCTCCCTCTCCCAGTCCTCCTGGTTGTGTTCCCTCTCTCGACGTGTCTCTCTCTGTCAAATAAATAAATAAATAAAATATTTAGGAGAGATAAGAATAAAAAATCACTTTATTGAGGTATGATTAACATACAAGAAACTATGCATATTTAATACACACAGTTTGATGACTTTGGAGATAAGTATCTACCCATGAAACCATCATTGCAGCCAACGCCATTAACAGATCCATCACCTCCAAAAATTTCCTCCTGCACTCTTTACTCTTTTCTTTTTGTGATAAGAACATGTCACATAAGCAAATTTCTATTACTATAAGCAAATAAGCGGTGTTAATTAAAATTAAAAATAGAATGAGCATATGATCCAGCAACCTCACTTCTGGGCATATATCCAAAGGCATTCAATCAAGATCTTAAAGAGATAGCCACTCTGCCACACTCGTGCCAACATTACGCACAACAGCCAAGACACGGACACAACTTGCGTGTCCGTCGACAGAGGAACGGATCAAGAAAATACATATTTACATACAATGGCATATTATCCAACCATTAGAAAGAAGGAAATTCCACCATTTGCTGCGACACAATGAACACAAATTGTGTGACGTGAAAGAAATCAGTCACTGAACAAATTCCTTGTAATTCCACTTACATGAGAGAACTAAGCAAGTCAGACTCATAGAAACAGTAAAATGGGGACGCCTGGGTGGCTCAGTCAGTTAAGCATCTGCCTTTGCCTCAGGTATGATCCCAGGGTCCTGGGATTGAGCCCCACACTGGGCTCCTTGCTCGGCAGGAAGCCTCCTTCTCTCCCTGCTTCTGCCTGCTTATGCTCTCTCTCTCTCTCTGACGAACAAATAAAATCTTAAAAAGAAAAGAAAGAAACAGTAAAATGTTAGTTGGGGAGGGGGGATGAAATGAGGGTGTTGGTCCAAGTGTACAAAGTTTTAGTTATGCAAGATGAATAAATCCTGCAGATCTGCCAACTGTTTTTAATTGTGTTGGTTTGCTTTTTACTACTGAGTTGTAGGAGTTCTTTGTACATTCTGGATACCAGCCCTCAAATACATATACATGTATAACATGTGTATGTGATAAAGATATAATATATGTGTATATGTGTGTATTTCCACATATTAGCTGCATTAAGTATCTAATTTTGATGAAATCAGTTTATCAATTTTCTTTTCTATAAACTTTGCGCTTATTGTCTGCCAGTGTCAGCCCATCGGTAACCACCAGGGAACTTTGAAAGGAAAGGCTTCCTGCTGACAATATCTGGAAATTACACAACACACCTGGGGCCACAAACGAGGTTTCAGAGGAGCGTGCAAAGGCCCCACATTCTGCTCTTTTTGGGGGTCCAAGAGGGTGGGGGCCTAGGATTTCATGGGCTTACTCTGTCTTGGTGAATTTAAAACATAGGAGCAGGGATGCCTGGGTGGCTCAGTTGGTAAAACATAGGAGCAGGAATTTAAAGCACAGGAAGAAAAAAAGCAAAAGAAGAGACCCAAAAGGTCAGTTACCAAAAACAACCAAGGTTGCTAAGAAGAGCCTGGCCGCAGTGTGGGGTGGCCCTGCTTTCCATCTAGCCCAGGGCTGGCAGGGGGCTTAGTGGAGAGAGCCCCTTCCAAGAGCAGACCCCACCACCGAAGCCTAACTCAGGCCCCTGCCTTACAGAAAGAAAAGCCAGTGGTCAGAGCTTTCACGACAGTCCTTTTGTGTCCTACACAAGAAATCCTTACTGCCACGAACATCACAAGAGCTTCTCCTGTATTTTCTTCTAGCGATTTTATAAGTTTAGTTTTCTCCTTCGGGTTTATTCTTTTCTCTTTAGATACCCAGTTTGTCTCAGCATCATGTGTAAGGTCTCCTTTTTCTTTCCTTTTTTCCTTTTTTTTAATTTATTTTTTAAATTTCTTTTCAGTTCCAGAATTCATTGTTTATGCACCACACCCAGTGCTCCATGCAATCCGTGCCCTCCATAATACCCACCACCAGGCTCACCCAAACGCCCACCCCCGCCCCTCCAAAACCGTCAGTTTGTTTCTCAGAGTCCACAGTCTCTCATGGTTCGTCTCCCCCTCCAATTTCCCCCAAATCCCTTCTCCTCTCCATCTCCCCATATCCTCCATATTATTCCTTATGCTCCACAAGTAAGTGAAACCATATGATAATTGACTCTCTCTGCTTGACTTATGTCACTCAGCATAATCTCCTCCAGTCCCATCCTTGTTGATACAAAAGTTGGGTATTCATCCTTTCTGATGACTAAGTAATACTCCATTGTATATATGGACCACATCTTCTTTATCCATTCATCTGTTGAAGGGCATCTTGGCTCTTTCCACAGTTTGGCAATTGTGGCCATTGCTGCTATGAACATTGGGGTACAGATGGCCCTTCTTTTCACTACTTCTGTATCTTTGGGATAAATACCCATTAGTGCAATTGCAGGGGCATAGGGAAGCTCTATTTTTAATTTATTAAGAGATCTCCACACTGTTTTCCAAAGTGGCTGCACCAACTTGAATTCCCACCAACAGTGTAAGAGGGTTCCCCTTTCTCCACATCCTCTCCAACATGCGTTGTTTCCTGTCTTGTTAATTTTGGCCATTCTAACTGCTGTAAGGTGGTATCTCAATGTGGTTTTGATTTGAATCTCCCTGATGGCTAATGATGATGAACATTTTTTCATGTGTCTGTTAGCCATTTGTATGTCTTCTTTGGAGAAGTGTCTGTTCATGTCTTCTGCCCATTTTTTGGCATGATTATCTGTTTTGTGTGTGTTGTGTTTGAGGAGTTCTTTATAGATCCTGGATATCAGCCCTTTGTCTGTATTGTCATTTGTGAATATCTTCTCCCATTCCATGGGTTGCCTCTTTGTTTTGTTGACTGTTTCCTTTGCTGTGCAGAAGCTTTTGATCTTGATGAAGTCCCAAAAATTCATTTTTGCTTTTGTTTCCTTTGCCTTTGGAGATATATCTTGAAAGAAGTTGCTGTGGCTGATGTCAAAGAGGTTACTGCCTATGTTCTCCTCTAGGATTCTAATGGATTCCTGCCTCACGTTGAGGTCTTTTATTCATTTCGAGTTTATCTTTGTGTATGGTGTAAGAGAGTGGTCGAGTTTCATTCTTCTACACATAGCTGTCCAATTTTCCCAGTGCCATTTATTGAAGAGACTGTCTTTTTTCCACTGTACATTTTTTCCTGCTTTGTTGAAGATTATTTGACCATAGAGTTGAGGGTTTTTCACTCCATTTCATTACCTTGACAGCTTCTTTGAAAATTCATGTTCTGTTTGGGTTTGCCTTTTTCTGGTTCCTGTTCTGTTCCATTGATCCGAATATCTGTTTCTATGACAACACTATCCAATCTTGATTATTACAGCCTTACAGTAAGTCTTGAAATCAGTTCAGTTATGGTAACTCCTCTGGCTTTGTTCTTCCCCTTCGAGATTGTTTTGGCCATTTAGGGTTCTTTGCATATGCATAAAAGTTTAGAATCAACCTATCAAACTTATGAAATAACCAGACAGAATTCTGATTAGGATTGTGTTGAATCCATACATCAATTTTGGAGACAATTTCTATCTAAATAATATGCAATCTTCCAACCCAGAGATGTGATATATTTCTCCACTTATTTATTCTTAAATTTATCTCACAAAAAAAAACTTATGTAGTTTTTTAGTGTATAGGTAGTGAATGCATTTTGTTAAATGTATTCCTAAGCATTTCATTTTTTGACATTAATGTCAGTTTGATTCTTCTCTTAATTTCAGTGCCTCATATGAGGAGGCACCAACATTTCTTATCACTGGTTATATTAACTTTGGTCATGTGGCTGATGTACTTCCTGCCAGATTTCTAAACATTAAAGTTACATCTTTCCTATTGTAATGGGTGACCATTTTGCAGGGAGATGCCCTTAATCAGTTATCTGGTTTCTCCACTAATTTTAGCATCATCATCACTCTTGGCTGTAACAATATTTGCTGTGGTATCTGCTCAATGGTGCTTTTCTTTTGTATCATTCCACTAAATGTATCCGTTAGGTATATGATCTGATTAGATATATGTATCTAATACATGATACATAGATTAGATACAATGGTATCTGTTCATATGGACTTATAGATATTTATTCTATAACTTATTATTTTTGACGATCACCATTTACTTTCTTCTTCAGGTCATTCTGGATTCGGTCATTCAAGCTCATGCTCGAATAAAGTCTTCAGGAAACACTTATGGGCACAGGGTTCCCTTACTTCTTCATATGTTGAGAACAGCTTCCCAGTGGTCTTGATACTTTTTTAAAATGCTGCTTTATTTTTGTCTTCCTTTATGTTCCTTTTTGAAGAATCAGATGGCAACCTAATTCTTTTATCTTTGTAAATTACTTGATGTTTTTGCTTGAGACTCAGAAATTTTTTTTATCTTTGAAATCTAAACATCTTACTGAGATATGTCTCAGAGTTGATCATTCTGGTTTAATGCTCCCAGGTGCCTGGTATATCCTTTCAAGGTAGAAATTGAAGTGATCTTTTCTTTTTTTTTTTTTTCCTGGAAGGTTTTCTTGGGTTATAATTTTAAAAATTAGTCCTGTTGTTCTATTTTCTTCCTTGACCCCCAAAATAGAAATGGTTTTCCTACTTCACCTGTCATCCATTCTACTAAATTTTTTTGATGCTTTTATTTTTTAACCTCATTTAAAAATTATGTTTATCATTTTCTTACCTTTTAAATGGTTCTCATTAAATTTTTTAAATTTAATTTTATTTTTTCAGTGTTCCAAGATTCATTGTTTATGCACCATGCCCAATGCTCCATGCAATCCGTGCCCTCCTTAATACCCAACATCAGGCTCACCCATTCCCCCACCCCCACCCCTCTAAAACTCTGTTTGTTTCTCAGATTCCACAGTCTCTCATGCTTTGTCTCCCCCTCCGATTCCCCCTAATTCACTTCTGCTCTCCAACTTCCAATATCCTCCTTGTTATTCCTTATGCTCCACAAGTAAGTGAAACCATGTGATAATTGGCTCTCTCTGCTTGACTTATTTCACTCAGCATCATCTCCTCCAGTCCCGTCCATGTTGATACAAAAGTTGGGTATTCATCCTTTCTGATGGAGACATAATACTCCATTGTATATATGGACCACATCTTCCTTATCCATTCTTCTGTTGAAGGGCATCTTGGTTCTTTCCACAGTTTGGCGACTGTGGCCATTGCTGCTATGAGCATTGGGGTGCATGTGCCCCCTTTTTTTCACTACATCTGTATCTTTGGGGTAAATACCCAGTAGTGCAATTACAGAGTCTCCAAATACAAAGGAAACAAAAGCAAAAATGAACTTTTGGGACTTCATCAAGATCAAAACTTCTGCAGAGCAAAGGAAACAGTCAACAAAACAAAGAGACAACCCACGGAATGGGAGAACATATTCGCAAATGACACTGCAGATGAAGGGCTGATATCCAAGAACTATAAAGAACTCCTCAAACTCAACACTCAAAAAACAGATAGTGATGTCAAAAATGGGGTTATCATTAAATTTTCATTTGAGTCTGCCTCTTGTGATGTATTACTAAAATCTGAGATAACTGTCTTTTCTTTCATTTCTTTCCTGAGTTTAAAGAACTCTCTGTTTTATTTTTCTCTGGGTGTTTCTGTTGCTTTGTTCACTTGTGTTTGTAGTGTTCAGGGTTCTTTCTCTCGTCCTCAAATGCTTGCCTGGATCCTTGCAACCCCCCCTAGGGGTCTCTTCTGCTCTGTGAGATTTGTCAGGGGGGAACTGACCTTAGTGAGATTTGTCAGGGGGGAACTGACCTCAGTGGGTATGTGTTGGATTGAACTTCGGTGAGGTTTTTTTGCAACAACTTGTGGGCACATGTTAAACTTTTGCTATTCATTTTTGTGGGACTAAAGTCATTTACCAAATTCCAAGTGGAACAATGACCCCCACTTTTAGTGAAGCAAAGCTCAGGGACTTCAGGGGATTTGGTCTTAGTGTGAGTATGTGTGGTGAGGGGGAGGGGCTCTGGTTCTTCTGTTTTTGCAGCAAGACCTTAGAAAGCCCCCTTCGCTCTTTCCCCGTCACCACCCAACTGTCACCGCATGTCTCCCTTCCTTCGCCCAACTCTTCCCTGCCAGGGAAGTCATTCATTTTGAAGACTACCCCTTCAGTGTGTGCGTACTTTCAAGTCCCTTCTGGCACTCCAGACGCTTTCGAACAGTTTCAGATCGAGGCTGACTCAGTCTTTCTGGCCATGGTTTTGGGTCAGCCTGGGTGTGGGGCTAGCCCTCTTCTTTTCTCTATCCTGCCCTTGGGATCTGTTTGCAGGGGGGCAAGGTGTGCATGAGGAAGGAGCATGAGAGGCCGAACACCCAAATTTAGCACTTCCTGTTTTTAACATAGTGATTTGAAATATGAGCATTTTCTGTTATTCCGAGGGCGTGGTTTTGTGTGCTTTCATTCCTCCTTCCTTGCTGTTCTCCATCCCTTCCCAACAAAAACTGGGCAGATAAGATGAAGACTATTGCCATTGTCTCCAGCTAGGCAGGCCTCACTTAATATGTTCTTCTTTATACTCATTCTTGCTCAATTTTCCCTCATCTCTCTCTTTACCTTTCCAAGTTGGAATATTCAATTATTTATTTTTAGATCTTTTGTTTACGGGTTATAAATTTTTCATAAACCCTGCTTTCCCTGCATGCACCTAAGTTTCTTATGTAGTTTTTCATCTTCACTTAATCCAAACTATTTTCTTGTGTTTTCCTTTTTTTTTTTTTAACCTATGGGTTATTTGAAAGTATCTTGTTTAGTGTCCAAACATTGGTGGGGGTTGCCAAATATACCCTTGTTATTCTATTTCAATTCCATGTGATTCAGAGATTGTAATTTTGCATTATTTAATTCATTTGAAGATTGTTGAGAAATGTTTGGTGTCCTGGGAGACAGTCTATCCTAGTGATTTTTTAATAATTCAACATACGATTGAAATTATATGTATTTTGCCACTAGTAGGTCGCATAAATATCAATTAGATTGGTTGATTGACAACGCTGTTCATGTGTTCTATATTCTTACTGATCTTCTGTATATTTATTCTATCAGTTACTCAGAGAAAAGTTGTCATCTCCAGCTGCTACAGGAGATTTGCTTTTTTTCATTTTCAGTTTTCTTAGTTTCTGCTCTGTGGATGTTGAAGCTCATTTATGTGCACACACATTTTGGAGTATTAAGTCTTCTTAATGGGCGTGCACATATGTATCCTTACACAGTGTCTTTCATGATCTGCCTCAGTGTCCCCTGCTCGGAAGTCTACTTTGTGTGATACGATTACTCATGCTCTGGCTGTCTTGTAATTAGTGTTGGCACCGTCTTATTTCCATCTTTGTTTTCTTCTAACATATCTGTATTGTTATGAAGTGTGTCTTGCAGGAACATATAATTGCTGTGCTTCTTTATTAAACTTTCACCTTCTACTTTGGAAATGGAGGATGTAGACCACCTACATGCCATCTATTTGTTCATTGTCCATATTTTCCTTTTTCTTGTCTAATCTTGGATTCCAAATATTTTACAAGTCTATTGTTTTTGCCAATATAGTCTTACTAGCTATACTTCTTTTTTAGACAGTTTATAATTAAAATGCATTTTTCACTTCTCAGAGCTTATATTAAAATAATAATATACAATTTCAGCTTTAATGTAAATACCTCTTAACAGTGTATATTAATGTGCTCCTTCCCACCTTTTGTGCTATCATTTTTATACATTTTATTTCTACATAAACTGCCCAAAACATTATCATCTTTCTTTAAACATTCAGTTTTTTCTAAAGAATTTTCTCAAAGGAAAAGGATTTTTATTTTTGTGTTTACTGCTACATCTACAACATCTGATGCCCTTCATTCCTTTATGTAGATTCACCTTCTCATCTGGCATCAGTTTTCTTCCATCTGAAGGATTTCCTTTCACATTTTTTAGTCTGCAGGGAGCTGAAACATTGCCTAATCTCATACTTGCTCCAATGTCATATTTACAATGTTCAAGCTAGAGCCTAGAATGCTCCCCAAATTTGGAATTAAACACCCCTTAGAATCTCTGCCCCTTTATTTCTTCCACTTGTTAAAATAATTTTAGAACTCATTGCACTGCTGGATTCAGTGGTGCAGTTCTCAGATCCCACCTCTGCCCTCTAGTACTGAATAATTAATTTAACATGATTCTGGAAATGTTGGCTATAGACAGCTATTACCAGACTCTCTGTCTGGCAATTGTTCTCAGATGAAGATAGTCTTCTCACCTAAGATTATGGGTCTTTCCAGGGACAGCCCAGATCCGATGACACTTGACTTTCTATCCTTCCTTTAGGGCAACCTTGAGGAGCAATCTCATCTCCCCACCTGCAGAGGCCCTTTTGTAAGTAGATCACTGCTCAGCTTCTGCTTCTACCTTTCCTGCATCCATCACTCCCCTGTGGGTGTTTTGTAAGTAGATCACTGCTCAGCTTCTGCTTCTACCTTTCCTGCATCCATCACAACACTGTGGGTGTTGATCTCAAGGGCATAACCCAATAGATTTCTTTCATAAATATCTCTCACGGTCTGTTTCATGGATCACCTGATCGATGGCATCTAACACTAGGAGTGGTCTGAAGAAGTAGACTCTAAAGTGGAATTTGGGGTCATCTGCCAGTGGGCTGACACTAAGCACTATAGTGATGGTAGGTGGAGCATAGCAAGACCCTGATCTGTGGTAGTGACACAGTTGCTAGTACCTTCATCAGTGGTGAAAGAGGACAGGATACCAGAGGGAGGAAATGTACTAGCTGGCACAACAGGCAACTTCTCAGTTATTAGAGAAATATTGGGGAAGAGCAATTGCAAAGATCATGGAATTAGATGATGGATGAGTGGGAGAAAAACTAAAGTGGCTGAGGGTCATTAATCATCAATTAGAGGCTCACTGTGAAACCAGAGGATTCTTTAGCAGTATATAAAAAGGCTTTCATCTTCTGTTGAGCCAAAGGGCAGAAAACAAATCTCTGTGTATCAGGTCCAGAACCAGCTTATAAGATAAATAGAGCTCCAGAGAAGGTTAATTTTCAATTCTAGAAGGAATGTTCTGCCAAGGTCAAGGCCATTATTGAGAA
>RCUC01141298.1:0-68691 GCA_003697995.1 Taxidea taxus jeffersonii | reverse complement strand
TTTTTTTTTTTCTTGAACGTATTCCTATTCTCAGAGTCCATCTGTTAAGTCTTTTTATCGGTGGCATATTTGGGACCCCATGCCATGCAAAATTCCACAAAGGAACCTTCTTTGTCCATTGTAAAATGAAGTGATCTCTCCCTCCTCCCTGCAAAAGAGAGCCATTTGGACGAGATCCCAGTCCCTGGAGAGAGAAGATGGAGGCGGCGGGAGCGACCCCCCTCCCCCCGCCCCCATCCTAGCTTAGCTCCTCCTGCCCTTTGGACAAGGTAGACCAGAAGAACGCAAATCGTTTGGCATCCATGAGCAACTGAGCAATGGTGTGCAGATACCTCGGGCAAGTTGCAAAGGGTTTAGCTGAAGTGGGAACTCTACGCAAATTCGGCATTTGGAGAGCCCTCGCGTTTGCCGAGAGAATTCCAGGGGAGAAGTCGCTGGCCCCCCGCGCTCTTTACCCCTTTCTGAGTGACTTCTGAGCCGCTCACCTCGCACTCCTTTAATTTCTAGGCAGCCGGGTCCAGGAGGACCCGTGCGGGTCCCAGCGCCACTTTTGCTACTACTGCGAAAGCAAAGGCATCCTTCGTCACCTTTGCCTCCTGTACAGAAGGGACTGGTTCTCATGTTTTCCCCAGCTCAATAGCTCGGGGCTTTGCTAATCTTGCTGAACACTTCAGTTTTTAGATGGTATATCAATGAGGCATTCAAACAGAGCAGTTTATACACAAAAATTCTGTCTGCTTTGTAAAAGATTATCCTTTTATAAACACTCGGCAGAAAACATAAAAGCAAATAGGGGACAGCACATAGAACAGGAAAGATGTTAGCAGGGAGATTAATACTGAAAGGGTCGAAATGAATGGCGCTTACTAAAACGAGCTCCAGATACTTTGGCTGCAGTGAAACATAAATAATGGGAATGACACATCGTTTATTCGGGATAATGAGTTGATCCAAAGTAGAGGCCTAGGACAAGAGATTAAAGATTAAATATCCATCTCCTGATGAATGTCAGTAGCCAACTTTAACCTTTTCCTTCCAAAAGTACAATTTTACTTGAACAGTTATGCGTGTTTGTGCTCCAGTACAGGAACTGGATTCTTAAAAAGCAGCCAATACCCCGTGCCTCTTTTTCTTACCCTAGTGGAAAACACGGTTGCACATTTCAAGATGGGAAGTGTCTTGAACTTGATTTCTAGGCTCTGAGCCTCTGGACACTGATAAAAAGAAAGATTCCCTCCCTCTAGCGTTCTGCACTGGAGACATCGAGCTTAGGGACTCTGCTCACATCTCTTCATTCACTCATTTAACAATAAAGTTTTTCAAAAGAAAAAGGGAAGTGAGATTGGCACAACCGCGTATGGGTTTCACATCGACCCTGAGCCCCCCAGAATGATGGGACGAGACGAGTCTCAGAAATCTGTGTGTCCAAATGGCTCACCCCGACTCGGGAGAGGACACCGAGGCTGGCGGCCAGGGTGTGTCCCCGCCGGGGTCCCACAGCCTATTAGAAGTGGAGCTGGGACTAGTACCGAGCCTTCTGGCCTCCAGCCCCTACTCTCCCCACTGCACCCTGCTGCCTCTTTATTCCCTCAAGTTGGAAATAATGACCAAAGCAGCTTGCTGGAAGAGCCAGCACCCCACATGCTAAATTAAAGCCCTGAATTCATGAAAAACTTAGAATATTGGAAGCTCTGAATAAATAAGGGTTGGAAACAAAAAAAGGGGATGGGAAGAGTTGGAGCAGTGGGAGAAAATGCAGAGGAGGAGGAGGCAAAAGGAGCAGACAGCGATCACAGACACCCGCGACGCCCTGCCACCCAGGCACGATTCTGGAACAGTCTATGAGTGGCCCTTCTCTCTCAAAGGGCAAGAAGACACCAGGCAAGGAGAAATCGTGTGGTTTGCCCATTTCTTGGAGCCAAGAAGCAGCCCACTGTTCACAAGCCAAGACCAGGAAGGCGGTTTTGTGGCTGGTAGATACCGGGGAGTGAGAAGAGCAGTAAGATTCAAATGTTGCCATTGAAAAAAAAAAAACAAAAACAAAAAAACACAAAAACCCAGGACACCAACCAGGCGGGAGCAGGAGACCATCACAGGTTAATTCCGCAGCCGCTCACCTACAGAGAGCAAGGTCAGGATTTGGCTGGTGGCCCATGTGATATCAGTTTGGTGGTTTCGGTCTATGCTCCAGGGAACATTTGTCTCAGTGCCAAACCAACATGCATGCACGGTTGGCAAGCTGTCCTCGGGAGGCCAGGGATGAGGAGCTGTGGAAGTGTATCCATTTTCACTCTGCAAGTGTTTGCATGCCAATGCCTCGGACATTGCTGCTCTTCGGAGAAAGAGGGGAATTCATGCTTGAGAGCAAGGCTGTTTTCAGCCGCCTTACCCCACAAAGGAGGTGGGGAGTGAGGTTGGAGCTAGCAATTCCAATCCCTCTGTCCTCTCTTCCTGAGTGAGTTCAGCGTTTTGTCATAGGTGAAAATAATTGAACTACTTCCTAGATAAGAAAGGTATTACTGGGACCACCTGCCAGATCTTAGCAGGCAAGAATTTTTTGTGATGACCATGTGATGACTCATAGGTTTCCACTTAGATGAGATCACCAAGGCAAAAGGTGAGATAGTCACGAGACATGCAACTGCCATTTTGGAAAATGGAGGATGTATGAAATAGGAAGTTTTTAAAAGAGCTCTGAAAGGGAGTCCAACATAAATTCAGATTTTTTTTTTTTTAAGCCCTGAGCATGCTTAGCACCAAGGACCCAGGAAAAACGATAGCATCGCTCAGCTTCCCTCGACTGAGAGAGTACCCCTAGGTGAACCCACTAGGAAACAGACACATGTTAATGACTTCACCAAGGGTTGTGAAATAATCTGGTCTACATAGTTATGGAAACAAGGAGAGGGTAGTTAGGAGAGGGAAGGTGATAGAAGGACTTTACAAAAGAAGCAACATGTTTTCACTGAATCTCTCCATGATATCCAGCCCTGGATAAGGTTATGTCAGCAACAAGTAGTAGCAAACTGAATGCGACACTGTACTAGAGATGGTGTGACACCATGGGTCAGGACAGGAGGAGGATGGACATGGACCATGGATCCGTCTGCAAAAAATTTCCAGTTAAACATTCCTGGTTCTTAAAAATGCAACTCATGCAACAAGCATTGCCTTGCTGTTGAAGCCCATCAGCAGATCTGACCATGAAAAGACTGCAGCCTCCAAAGTGAGATCACAGCTTCTTCGCCTCCCGGGAGACAATTTAGTGGTTGTCGAAGCAAAGATGGCCGCCCTCAGATTAATCCCCAGCGGGCCAGTAATGAGCTGGGCTTGGGAATTTCTCTCAAACTCCCATTTGAAAATGTTGATCTACCAGCAAAGAGCTAGGGAGGCTTTATAGGAACTCCCTAAATTGGATCTTTTTCTCAAATGATCAGACTCTCAGCAGATGATGTAGTCTTTCTCAGAGCTCCCAAGTGACAGGCCTACGTGCTTGTGAGACTGCATGTGTCCTTAGGGCCAAGACTACAGATAGCTATGGGGAGGCGGGGAGGAGAGTCTTCATAGGCCAAATCCTGATTTCCCCCCAAATATATTCACTGAGAAAGAATCAATATTTTTTATAGGTAAGTGGGTACAGTGAGAAAGAGAAAAATTATCTTTCATGGCTAAAACAAGTAGTGAGTTCTGGAGGGCTCAGGCTCCCAGCATGTTCCCCAATTCTGGGCCTGCCTCTAACACTGGTCTGTAGTATGGACTGACGTTCGTTGTTTTTACAAATTTACGCGTGTATGTCCATACGCGCTTTCCAGACTTGGGCTTCCAACTCCAGGGAGCTCAACTCTACATTTGTGTGAAGACAGCTAAGTTTGCTCTCCATCCATTTGTTGGTTCTGTATATTCTTCACAATTTGGACTAACTCGGGGGTCACACACTCTAGAAACTCGGTGTCAGCTTGATGGAAAGAAGTAGTAAGGACTGAAGGACCAAGAACCCCAAGGAAGTAAATCACAAACCCTTTCAAAAAGGCCCATGAAGTGAGGGCCTCATTCAGACAGGGTCGTTAGCTAAGCGATCTTACCAGGTTCAGAGGGCAGCAGAGGTCCATAAACGGTGATGACTTCCTGCCTGTCCCTGCAAGGCACCTCCCTCCCTCTGCACTCATCAGTAGCTCTCAGTCCTAGTGACATAGTAGAGTCACCTGGGGAGCATTTCAAAAATACCCATGCCCAAACCTCACCGAGAGATTCTGACCTAATTATCTGAAGTGGAGCCCAAGCAATCGCCTAGTTAGGAAGTTCCTGAAGAGAACCAAGTGACTGAGTGTCAGCCCCCAAAGATATCAGGTCCTAATCCCTGGAACCCATAGATGGTACCTAGAAGGTAAAAGAGGATTTGCAGATGTGATTAAGGATCTTGAGATGAAGAGACGATGCTATGTTATTCAGGTGGGCTCTGCATGCTCTCGAGAGTATCCCTATAAAATGGAGGCCGAGGGAATTGGACACATATGAGAAGAGGTTAATGTGAAGATGGGACAGAGAGAGAAAGCTGAAGACCCAGAGTCTTGCAGCATTGAAGACTGGAGAACACCAGCTGCCACCAGAAACTGACAAAGGCAAGGATTGGATTCTCTCTTGAAGCATCTAGTAGGAGTGCTGCCCAGGTGACACCTGGATTTCAGGGCTGTGTTGCTGATTTGGGACTTCTGGCCTCCAGATCTATGAGAAAATAGTTTCTATTGTTTGAAACCACGAACTTTGCAGGGATTAGTTACGGCAGCCCCAAGAAACTCATAGAGCCGGGCTTGGCAACCACGGCTCTGATGTCACTGGCCACAAGGAAAGCCACCAGAAAAGCCAAGCTCAGTGCCACCTCTGAGCCATTCACCTGCTTCTTCTCAATCGGGAGCACTTGCCCCCATAATCTTCACTTGTCTGACTCCAAAAGCTTTTCCTTGGTCCCTGACCCAATCTGCATTAGATCTGCTTGGTATTTCCTTTTAGAATTTTGTTCTCATCCTTCATAGTGCTTATTCCAGTTTATCATCAGATATTTATTTGTCTGGTTATTTATTTAGTGTCTTTCTTCCCCAATAGAATACGAACTCCCCGAGAACAAGGTTTAGACCATTTTGTTCACCACTGCGTTTTCAGCACCTGGTGTGGCAGCAGACACACAGTGAGTGATCAATAAAAACATTAAAGGAAATAATGAACTCGAATATAGACATAGTAGGTGGGAATGAACCCCAGATAACAGACAGGAGCATCAGATCAGGATCTATCTCTTGGGAGAGAGAATAGCAAGAGCTAGGTAGGAATCTCAGGGTCCCACATAAGAGGGCCACAGTGCTAACAGCCCCCCAGAATCTGTGGGAGAACAGGGCTAACGAGGGAGGTTATGTACACGGACTGCATACATGCACACTAGACTCTTGCTTTGAGCAGCCGACCACAGTTCTAGATTGCACTCGCTATGTCATGAGGATCTCGGTCCAGTACCAGGTTTGCCTAGTACTGGCTCAGGAACCAACCGGACAGGGAAAAGAAAGCAGGCAAACCACCTTAAGACCCATAGCAAGGCATAAGTGGGAAAGTGTAGGCACCAACAAAGGTTCAAGTGAGATAGGACACATCTATTTCATCATCAGCATGAAAAGATAGGACCCTGGTTGACATCCATCCCTCTCCAGGTGTTTTAAGTACACTCCCACTAGCCACCTGTTAGGGACTACCTGTTTCTGTAATATTTGTGTAGTCTCCACTTAAAACAAAAATCACTTGAGCAAACCCAGAATAGTAAATATGATCCATTGCACTATTCCTTCCTGACCGTCTGCTCCACCCATAGGAAACACACCCCAATGACAAAAACGACTGAATACCAGACACTGCTTTTCAGGGTCCGGGACCAAGATGGTTCTCCCACCAGAACGCTCCAGGCCGCTCACTCACCTGGTGAAACAGTAATGACAAGAGAAATGCCACTTTGAAAATCTAGGAATTCCAAGATTTAGGAGAGCAATTAAGCAAAAAAGCAGAACTAAAGGCCCTACATTCAGCCCCAAAGCTAAAATGATCAGGTAAGGGAACAAGAGGGTTGGTAAAGGGGATATACTCAGAGGAGGATTCCGGGTAGGTTCTATGATGGCAAGGAACAAACTCACCCACTTATACCAGGAGAGAGACGATGCTTGAACCCTGCCTTTTGTTTTCCTTTGGTTTTCCTCCTCCAATTTGGTCCTCGGGAACACACTGCTTTTATACCTGTAAATGTAGACATTTTAATCAGAGGAATACCAACACCAGTGAATTTTCATAAAGAAGCTATTTCCTAGAGCAGACTCCATCGATTCTGTGCATCTCTCTCTGGTTTAATCATCAGCTTTGCCCTGGCGTCTCCAAAGGGAGGGGGTTTTTGTATTTATCCTGCTTGGAGTTTGCCAAGCCTCTTGAATCTAGAGGTTTATGTGTTTCATCAATTTTTGGAAAATACTTGACAATTATCTCTTCAAATATTTCTCCTTCCTCATTGCCGCTCTCTTATCCTCCTGGGACTCCAATTTATAAATGTGCTAAACCATTTCACTAAGTCCCATTTATCTCTTCTGCTCAGTATTTTTTTCCCCCTGTGATTCAGTTTGGCTATTTTCTTTGGGTCCGACTCTGAATCCACTAATTCTGTCTTCTGCTGCACCTGGTGAGCTGCTAGACTTAGCCAGGGAAGTCTTTAATATCAGACATAATATTTTTAGGTTTCAGAACATCTGATTGATACCTTTATATAGACTCAAACTCTCAGTTGGTTCTCTCCCATCTTTTCTCCTCTTTTGTACATCTTTTCTTCCATTTTCTTTAGCATATTTATACTAGCTCTTTTAAAGCCTTTGAATAAACTCCAATATCTGGATCCTCTATGGGTTTGCTTCTATTCCTTGCTTTTCTCTTAATTGTTGGTCTTGTTTTTCTGCTTCGTCACGCTCCTCGTAATATTTTACTGTGTAGGTAACATCATGTGTAAGGAGTCTGAGAGACGGGTCTTTGTTATTTCCCCCCAGAGGGTCTGTACATTCCTCTGGAAGGCAGATGGGGAAAGGAAGTGATCACCTCAGTCCATGGTGGAACTGGGCTGACTTGGAGTCAGATTGAAGCGTCCATTAGAAAAAGTCCACCCCTGTTTTCAAATATCTCAAGGACAACTGTGTGTTCGCTGTAGGTCCTTCCATCATCGGGATGGTTGTCAAAGTACTTGACAACAGAAAGACACTGTCCTCTGTTTTCCTAGCCCAGCCTCCCAGACTCTTGGGCCACCCCAGTACTCAGCACATGTCCTCCAAGAAAACTGGCTAAGACATCTAGAGCCCTTCTAGATCCTAGCTTGCCAGCTTCCTCAGCAGGTCTGTCTTTCCCCTGCAGAGTCCCTCTGTCTAGGTCACGCCTGACCAACCCTCAGCCTGTGACCATACATACAGTTGTCCCCAGGAAACAAAACGGCCAGTAACCTCAGCTAATCCAGGAAGCAAACTTCCCTCTGGAATTTTAATGTATCTAATACTTTTTGTTTCTTAGTTCTATAATGACTTTAAAAATACAGTTTTTCAATATATTCCATTTTTTTTTTTAGTTGTTACAGCCAGAGCCAAGAGGCTGCCATGACATACTATTGAAGAAGTTCCCATTAGCCCAGATTAATTCCACAAATAATTCCTATATAGAATAGGCAAGCTTTACCAGTATTTTCTACTTCATTCTTGTTTACTGACATGATTTTTATCTAGCTCGATTTTTTTCTACATAAATTTACGACCAAGATTTGATTTATTCATCGGTATTTTTGACCATATAAAATGACATCACTCATAGCTTCGGTTGAGTTTCCACTGCAACCATAGCTTCTACTGTGTAATTTTACTGGTTTAAGATTTGGAGACCTAAACTTAGTCAAGAACATTCCATTTTTTTTCAGGCAAGCTGTGGACTCTACTATATTTTACCAAGTACAGGTGTAGATACTATAATTTTTACTCTGTATTGTTGGGCTTTTTTAAGATTTTATTTATTTATTTGACAGACAGAGATCACAAGTAGGCAGAGAGGCAGGCAGAGAGAGAGAGGGAGAAGCAGGCTCCCTGCGAGCAGAGAGCCCAATGCGGGGCTCGATCCCAGGACACTGAGATCATGACCTGAGCCGAAGGCAGAGGCTTAACCCACTGAGCCACCCAGGCGTCCCTAATCTGTATTGTTTTTACCAGGAATATCCATCAAAAACTCAATAAAAAACTGATGATCTGACTTAAGTCTTATTTAATCTCTGAGAAAACCCATGTGCAGTTCTCCTTAGATAGTCCAGAATTTTTTCAGCATCCTGAATTGTCTAGGCATTCCTAACAAATGTCCCCTACAGGTCTCTAATCTATATAGTCCTAGTGCCCCGTGTTGGCCATTCAAAGAGCAAAATGATGAAACTGAAGTGGTAGGCTTGTCATGGCGAGATCAACATGTCTTGCATCATCATGGGAACATGAAGACCCTGGGAACTGAAACAGCCCCAAAGGCTGGGAGTCGACTCTGGCTCAACTTTTGTCCTTACTTGTCTCTCTGCCTTTGCTCTTGCCTTCTCTCTACAAAAAGCTCCCTGTGGGGGTGCCTGGCTGGCTCAGTCTGCAGAGTGTATGACTTTTGATCTCATGGTCATGAGTTCAAGCCCCATGATGGATATTGAGTTTTAAATAACAGTTGGTTAAGCATCTGCCTTTGACTTAAGTCATGATCTCAGGGTCCTGGGATCGAGCCCCACAGTGGGTTCCCAGCTCAGCAGGGAGTCTGCTTCTCCCTCTGCCCCTGCCTCCTCGTTCTCTCTCTAATAAATTTAAAAAAAAATCTAAAATAACAACAACAACAACTTCCTGTGGATTCATCATGATTTTCCACTCCCTCCTAACCTCAGATCTCCCAGAATCCCTCCCTTACAGCCGTCTTGGTCTCTCTCTGTATATCATCCCCTTTCAGCTTTAATCCCTTCACTTTTTCCGATGTGATGTCTGGGTTCAAAATCTTGAGGAAAGGAAGGAGACTAGCCCAACATAGTCTAGAGGACTCGAGTTCATGGAATCTTTCTCAGGAATAGCTCAAACTCAGTGTTTTTCAGTGTGATCTGCAGATCACCTTCAGGTCCAACAATCACCCTCCCGCATTCCATGGCCCTATGTCTTTCCCCTGAGTTACAGTTCCCTCAGCCATAAGGGAACCCAGGCAAGAGGCTGCAGCTAATTAGGCATCCTGGTAGCGAAAAACTGCACGTCAGATTAGTCTGGGTTCGGATCCCAATTTCATTGTCTGTAAACTGATCCCAAGTGAGTTCTCCAATTCTGAGTTGTACTTTTCTTATCGGTAAAAGGACAGAGTTATATCGGCTTTACAGAAGGAAATGAAAGAATACATCTAAAAAGCCATAGAAAAAGTATTCACATATATTAGTTCCTTTCCTTCTAAGGACAGGTACTATGGGGCCACCTTCATCCCAGAGAGGATAGCATCATCATAGTGTCTGGCCAGAACCAAGCAAAACACAAGAGAGAAACCCAAGAAGTAAATGAATGGATTTGCCAGCAAGAGACAATGTTATTTTTTTTCCCTTTGCCAAGCCTGAATTTCCCAGAGATACTGCATTTCTTTGGATAACTCAGCAAGCACGCAGTCCAGATATAGTCTCTCAGGCAGGCAACATGTTTACAGTCAAAAACCTCACTTCCACTTCAAGTTCCCAATCCCCTGCTGCTACTTTCTGCAAACTTAATTAATTAGTTGCCGCTAACATTTGTTCAACCTCATGTAGCAATGGGAGACTGAAGGAAACGGGCTCTTATAAATTAAAAACATTTCAAAATATTGTCTTCTCCCAAGAAAACAGTTTTTTTAAATAAACACTCCATTTGGATAACTTTAAGTTTTCAAAAGAAAACAAACAAGGGTGTTCCAATTCATATCGATTGCCTTTAACTATTTCCCTACCATCAGCTTCCATTCCTAGTCTCACTATCCTAAGCATCGTCATCCCTGTAACAGGGCTCCTATACCTATCTCCTTTGTAATGCTCAGGTAATCATATCACATATGGTCCTGGTGTGAAAATGCCTGCCACACACTCCATCAGTCAGCAGATTAAGAGATGCCTAAACCCTAAGTGATAATGTTGTCTTAGAAAATTAAAATCTCAAGTGCCATATTGCAGGCAATGATGTGGAACAAGAAGGTACAGTAAATTTTTATTTTTCTTATTGATTTGGTTGTTTCACCACCAACACATAATTACGCTGGCTAAGACTAAATAATAGGGAAAGTGGTGAGCAAACATTAACTTAGCCCAACCGATGAATCCAAGGGATTCAGAGTGGGGCGTTCTGATCCGTTAACCCGGTTAACAGTTACCAGTTGAGTATTTGTAATGGGGAGGGGAGAGCTCCCCCAATGGCCAAGGAGTCTGAGATAGCATCCCAATTACTGGTCATCTACACCTGTCGTGATTTTCATACAGCATCATTATGTAAAAAAGATCAGTGATCTGCCTTCCATGATCGCTCTACCTTCCATGATCGGTGAGACACTCCACAGTTCCACAAAAACGTCACTTGTTGTTGTCTTACTGCTGTTATGAATAATGTAGAAGAAAGAGCTTTGAACCTGGAATCATGACCTGAGTCTTAATCAGAGCTCTGCTCATAAAATGCCCAAGTCACCGTCAGTGTGGTGAACAGTGACACGGGATGAGCAGTGACAACTGGTAGACACACTATTTGGCGATGCTTCCATAGGTTCTGTGACACGGTCGGAATGCCCACAACTGTGTGAAATTATCACCCATGCTTTCCTGGTTCATTTCTGTGTAATCTTCATTCTTTTCCTAGGTGCTGATGATACTTAGAAGGCTCAAAAACATGTCACACAGTTTGAAAATTACTGGTTCAAGCGTAGAAGTGGACAAGAACAAAAGGGGAAAATTAAGAACGCAGAAACTGAAGCCTGGATCACCAAATCAGTACATTTATCTTCAAAGAAATGGGAGGCTGTAATTGTTGAGACATTCCCATCAACAGTGATGTTGACTCCAGGCACCAGAAAACAAATCAAAGCTGCCACACGATAGAAAAAAAAATTTGATTTAATTCTGGACAAATAACACCAGTAGTTATGTAGGTAAAAATATCTCCACTTGAGTATAACCACAATAGGCATGGTAATTAGCATCATATTTAACATATCAGATTATTTTTATTGTTACTTTTATTCGATTTTGCTCAGTTTTGACAACGTGTATGTATGAGTGCTCAAACAGAGATAGTTACAGCAAATCTCTCTCTCTCTCTCTATGTAACAGATATATCTCAGAGATATTGCAGATTCGGCTCCAGACCACTGCAATAAAGCAAATATCACAATAAAGCAAGTCAAATTTATTTTTTTGCTGCCCCAACGCATATAAAAGTTAGGTTTACACTACATTCTAGTCTATTCAGTGTGCAATGGTGTTACGTGTAAAAAAAAAAACCAACAATGTACATACCTTTAAAAATACTTTATGCTAAACAATATGAACTGTTATCTGAGCTTGGGCAGCTGTAAACTTGCTGCTGGTGGACTCAATCGCCTCAGTGTGGACGGCTGCTGACTGACTAACGGCTGCTGCAGGTCAGGCTGGCTGTGGCAATTTCTTCAAAGAAGACAACAGTGGAACTTGCTGCACTGATCGGCCCTTCCCTTCATGAATGATCTCTCTGGTGCATGTGATGCAGCTTGAGAGCATTTTGAGGAGAACTTCCTTCAAAATAGGAGTCAGTCCTCTCCGACCCTGCTGTTTTATCACCTCAGCTGACACACTCTTCTAAATCCTTGGTCGTCATTTCAACAGTCTTCACAGTATCTTCCCCAGGAGGAGATTCCATCAAGAAACCATTTTGTTTGCTCCCCCATGAAAAGCAACTCCTCATCCACTAGAGGTTGATCATGAGGGGGCAGCAATTCAGTCCTGTCTTCAGGCTCCATTTCTGATTCTAGTTCTCTGGCGATTTCCACCACACGTGCAGTTACTTCCTCCACTGAAGTCTTGAACCCCTCAATGTCAACCATGAGGGGTGGAATCAACTTCTTCCAAACTCCTGTTCATGATGATATTTTTCCCTCTTCCTCTGAATCATGAATGTCCTTAATGGCATCTAGAATGGGGGAACCTTTCCAGAACATTTTCATCATATATATATTTTTTCTGATATTTAATCTTTTTAAAAATTTTTATCTGAGTATAATTGACATACAATATTACATTGGTTTCAGATGAACAACATAATGATTCAGCATCTCTAGATATGCTGTGCTCCCCACAATGTAGTTGCACTATTACACTATCATTGACTATATTGCCTATACTATGCTTTTTGTTCTCATGACTTATTTATTCTACAACTGGAGGCCCATTTCTCCTACTCCCCTTCAACCCTTACGTCCACCTGTCAGAATAGCTAAAAATCAAAAAGACAAAACATAACAAGTGTTGGTGAGGATGTGGAAAAACAAGGACCCTCATGCACTATTGGTGGGAACGTAAATTTGTGCAGCCACTGACTGTGGTAAACAGTGTGGAAGATTCCTCTAAAACTTAAAAATAGAAATACCATATGATCCAATAATTATAGAAGGTTTTCAATTTATTTTGCCCAGACCCATCAGAGGAATCAATATTTATGGAAGCTCGAACCTTACAAAATGTATTTCTTTCGTAATAAGACCTGAAAGTCCAAATAACTCCTTGACCCATGGGCTGCAGCAAGGATGTTGTGTGAGCAGGCAGGAAAACAACATTGACCTTATTGTCCATCTCCATCGAGCTCCTAGGTGAGGACGTACATTGCCAGTGGGCAGTAACTTTTTTTCTGAGCCATGGGTCTCAACAGTGGGCTTAAATATTCAGTAGAATATGTTGTAAACAGATATACTGTTGTCCAGAAGTTGTTTTATTTCCAGAGCATGGGCAGAGTTGGTTTAGCATCATTCTTTAAGGGTCCCAGGATTTTTAAAATGGTAAATAAACATTGGCTTTAAGAGAAAGCACAAGTTGCTTTACCTCCTAATAAGAGGGTCAGCCTGTCCTTTGAAGCTTTGAAGCCTGGCACTGACTTTTCCTCTTTAGCTATGAAAGCCCTAGATGGCATCTTCTTCCAAGAGAAGGCTGTTCTGTCTACCTTGAAAACCTGTTGTTCAGTGTAGTCCCCATCAGGAATCCTCTGAGCTAGACCTTCTGGGTGACTTGCTGCCTCTTCTCCCTCAGCACCTGCTGCCTCATCTTGCACTTGTATGCTCTGGAGACGGCTTCTCGCCTTAAACCTCGTGAACCAACGTCTGCTAGCTTCACACTTCTCTCCTGCAGCTTCCTCACCTCTCTCAGCCTGCATAGAACTGAAGAGAGCTGAGGCCTGGATGAGGCTTTGGCTTAAGGGAATGTTGTGGCTGGTTTGATCTTTATTTCGGACCACTAGAATTTTCTCCATATCAGCAATAAGGGTATTCCCCTTTCTTCTCATTCAGATGTTCACTGGTGCAGCACTTTTCATTTCCTTCAGGAACTTGTCCTTCACATTCACAACTGGGCTAACTGGCACAAGAGGCCTAGCTTTCAGTCTGTCTTAGCTTTGGACATGCCTGCCTCTGAGCTTAAACATTTTTAGCTTTTGATTTAAGGTGAGAGACATGGGAATCTTCCTTCCACTTAAGAGGCCATTGTCGGGTTATTAGTTGGCCTAATTTCAACGCTGTTGTTTCCCAGGGGATAGGGACGCCTGAGGGGAGAGAGAGATGAGGAGCAGCCAACTGTTGGAGCTGTCAGAAGACACACACATTAATCAATGAAGTTCCCTATCTTACATGGGCGTGTTTCCAGGGGTCCCAAAACACTTACAATAGTAACATCAGAGATCCTTGATCACAAATCACCATAGCAAATATAATAATGATGAACAATTTTGAAATACTGCAGGAATTGCCAAAATGTGACACAGAGACAGGAAGTGAACAAGTGTTGTTGGAAAAATGAGGCTGATAGACCTGCTTGGCACAGGGTTGCTACAAACCTTCAATTGGTAAGAAATGCAGTATCTGTGCAGCAAAATGAAAAACAAATGAAATATGCCTCTGTGTGTGTATACACATATACATATGCACATATGTAATATATATGGACATATTTACTTGTATTATTCAAATACAGAGAAAGATATAGACATATAGCATAAGCTATCTGTCTCTCTCTCCATTTATGTGTGTGTATGTGTGCATCCAAACAAGAATTTATACAGAGGGATAGAGACAGAATGAAAGAGACAGACAAAGAGCACAGGATATTAGTTGCCTGCAAGTTGTCAATAGCCCTTCTGTCCATTAAAATAACCCAAATTTTGTTGGATAAGGAAGTATGTCTAGCTAAAAAACAACAACAACATGATATTTGCAGCATTCCTTGCAAACCAAATGGCCACCTCTCTAACTGCTGATCAGCAAAATGTAGGTAGTTCTGTGGCATGGAGCCTCCAGGGAAGCCCATTAAAATTAGGGCTGATCAGGTTGGAAAGCCCCTTTGCTCCTTGCCTTTCCCCTTCTGCTTGTCTGCAGCACTGATGCCTTACTTGAAAAAGATCAGCCAGTTTGTGATTCCGAAGAGACAAATCCATGCTAAGGATGGCTAAGTGGAAAGGTAGGAGGAGGCTGGGTCTCTGCTCTCATAGATTTGCCAAATCAGCTTAGGATTACCTGCCTTCATACTTCTCATATAGGAGCAAAATCAAACACCTAATTTTTTTTTTTTTAAGCCACTGCTTGGGAGCTTCTGTTCTCAGCAGTACAATAAAATTCCTAACTGATGCAAGAGGAACATCGATCCTTACCCTCAAGGCATTTATAGCTTTACTGACAAAACAAGATAGGTACTCATGTTTGACCCGATTAAACAAGGACATAGACATGTGTATGATCACGTGCTTCACAAAGAGTGTGTGCTGTAAATGTACAGGGGTTGACAAAGAGAAAGAAGAGTGTACGTTGGACTTCTTGAAAAACATCTTCACGTGGAAAGGACCTGAGCCAGCCCTGATTCACAGAGAGATGTTGACAATTAGACATTTGGGGAGTGGGGCCCAGGCACGAAGAATAGCAAGAACTGAAAGGCAAAGGCCAAAAACCAAGTGTAGTTTGTTAACTAACTGGACCAGGCAGGGAGTTGCAGACCGTGGGGTAGTTGAAGATGAAGTTGAGTAAATAGGATGGGGCTAGATGGCAGCAGCCTTGAAAATCAGGCTGTGGAATTGGGGTTCACAGGCAGTAGGTAACTCTTCATCATCAATTTTTCATGTCTTCTTACGACTCCCACATTTATGACAGCCTATAAGATGGTTCTATCGGACATCCCAATCGATCCCAGAGATAGCCTGTCTAAAAATAGAAGTCACCATTTTCCTGCATCAAGAGATCAGTGGTGTTATCAATTATCCAGCCTTCTAAGGGTAGAAGTGGTGGGGTTATCTTTAATTATACAGATATTCAGTATCCAGTGCCACCTTGTCCCATCCTTCCCTCCTTCAAAATGCCTCTTGAGTTGATTTCTCTCTATCCATTTCCACCATCACCATCTGAAGATGTCTTGTAACCTTCTCTTGCAAGAGTCCCCTAACAAATGTCCCTCCTGACAGCCTGTCCCCTGCTATAATCATCCTATAAATAACTGCCAGAAAAATCTTCCCAAGTTACTATTCAAATCACATTACCCCACCCCCATCTCATACTTCCAAACCTCAATTCCTCTGCTGAGCTTTCAAAAACTCTCATTTTATTGCTACCGAACCGATCTACCTTATTTCTCACCACAGAGGAATCAAGACCCAGTGCTAGTCTTCTGTGCCTGCTCAGAGGACCTACTCATTCATTCCTGGCTCCCACTCACTTAAAATGTCCAGTTTTCCTATTTGGTTATCTAAACACTATCCATCCTTAAGATTCAGCAAACTAACCTCTTCCTCAAAGGTTATTCAACCAACATGGATCTCTTTTCTGGATTCCCACCCACTTTATGGTTTATATCACAGAACATATTATTTCTAATTGTTCATGTATTTCAGGTTTGCCAGCCAGGCAGATTGTGAAAGAGGGTAAGATCTGTGGAAAGTTGATGTCAACTCTTATGGTTGAGGGACCTCTGTAATTTATCCTTAGTGTTCCCCCTGTAGAAGTCTTCAGTCTCTGCCAGAGCAAATTCAATTCTATACTCTTCAAAAGAATAGACCTTCAATAAATATCTGTTCAATTAATGACTTATAAAACTTTTTTGGTACTGTGTTAGGCCAATAAACACTTGTTAATCATCTGATGACAATTACTGACCAAGGTTTGCAATGAGACACCATGAACGTATGCTTTACAGAGATTAATCATTTTTGTCGTCCGTATCTATGAGTGTTGACTCTGCCAGAAGAATTTTAGATCTACTAAGCCAATATAGTTTACATTAATCAAAAAAACTAAAGTAAGTTCCATTGTTATGTAGAATTTATTCTGGTTTAATGACCACTGATTATAGTTTGGTTAATCTCCATTCATAGACAAATTTACCTTGAATTGCTGGACAATTACATATACCATTGTTCAAAAGGCAGTAATTATTTCTAGCTGAAAATTGAGAGGTGTGGAACTGAACCAGCTGTACCCATCCAAAATTCCTGATGAATTCTGAAAACTCCTATCATGCTTTTTCATTTACTAGATCCCCTTGATAGTATTAGAGTTTTCTCTTTTGATTCAAAGGAAACAATTCCATCAGTAGACACAAAGAGAGTACCTATTTCGAGATGAATTCGAGCAAAGAGAATTATACCCTGAAAGAAGCAATTCATTATCTTCTTATAAATAATGGACACCTTTGCTAATTTCTCAAAAACAGGAAAACTGAACACTCAATCAATAAATATATATCCTTAAAAATGTTACTAAATCAACTACATTACTTTGTTTTAACAGGTCATATGATACATCAGAAAAAAATTCTAGATAATGTGTTTTTAAAATTTTCCTTTTATCTTGACATCACTAAATGGGAGTATTCACCATTAGGTTCTTTAATGACAATATCCTTTCCCTTACAAATGGCTTTGAAGTCTTCTACCGCCTATTGCAAGTATGTGGATACTTCCCCAGCAAGGGTGGGCAGGAAGCCAATACAAGCCACCAGGTGCCAATATTACACCTGACAAATTAAGCCACACGACTGGAAAAGGGTGGGCCCATCCTCCTGTTAGAGGTTCATTTCCTCTCATTTTCCCATGAACAGGAAGTCATTGGAATAAGGAAAAAACTTTCCTTAAAGACCCAGATGGTCAAAGGTCTGAACTTGTTAACTCCTTGCTAACAAACAACTTGGAAGCAAATTCAAGCGGATCATGAGACTCTATTTACACTGACTTGTTCAGCGCTGCCCAGGGCCTGGGTTCCAGGGTGCTGTGATTTAGTTAACACTCTGGGTGTCCCTGGGGCAGATGGGGAGTGTCCTTGGACATCATATAGAATAATCACAGCTGGGGGAGGAAGCTGTTCTACCTCAGCCTTTGCACAAAACCCAAAAACCTAAAGATTGAAGGGGTCCTGACAAGATCCTACCGCAGCCATGGGTTAGGGCCAGAGCCCTCTCTCCATGACCCAATTCAACAGGATTGATTTGAAGAGCCTAATCAGAGCTGCCTGAAATTCCATAAAATACCGCGCTATATTAATATAATACTCAATCCAATTACACCCCTGAACTAATGACTTGTAACTGTCTCCTAAAGATCAGTTATTCAGCTTGATGAGTGTTAAATAAAGCATAATAAAAGGAACGTTTTCCAGCCGAAAAGTAATCCAAAGGCTACAGATGTATACTTATACTCATTTTAGTGCTGTTCCAAGAGATAGCTACTACACAAGATAATGTGTATTTGTAATGCATAAACAACTAATTATTAACATAAATTCTACTTACCTGTGTTTTTAAAAAAGTAATATGAAGGTGACATGTCCAGAGTTCTACAACTTGCTTCTTTCACCTAGCAACATATTCTTCACATCTGTCCTTGACGGTCTATATGGTATATTCATTCATTTTAACTGATGTATCATAATCAGTTCCCTTAGTTTTTGGCCGATCCGTTAGGTTAAAAAAAAAAATGGCAGCTCGTGTCCTTTTTTTGTACATCCGTTTTTACAACTAACGAGGTTGAACATATTTTTCAGCCATTTGCAGTTTCTCCTGAGAATTGCTTATTTTATTTCTTTTGCCATTTTCAAGTACGTTATTTATTTCTCTCATTAACTTGGGAGTGCTCTTTAGATAATGGACAGTAACACCCTTTATTCTGGAATGTACGATTCAAGTATTTTGTCCCAATCTGTCATTTCTCTTTTAACTTTGTTTATGATTTTTTTTTTTAAATAAAGTCAAGTCTGTCAGGTTTTCCTTAATGGCCTCTGGATTTCCCGTCTCGTTTACAAAAAATTCTAACCCAAGATGACTGGGAAAAAAAAAAAAAGGTTCATTCATATTTTCTTCCAATACTTGTATGGATTTGATTTTTGTGTTCAGAGCTTTATTCCATCTGGAATTTACTTTTGTGTATGGTAGGAGTCCAGATGGAGCGCCAGTTGTCCCAACACCATTTCTTGAGCAGTCCTCCTTCAGCCACTGATTCAAAATGCCTCCATATGATCTGCTAAATTCTCCTATATTCTTGGGTCTGTTTCAGGACTGTGATCTTATTGACTATTTGATTTCTCCATCACCACACTTGGGCACTCACTGTGTCACAACTGCATACTGCTTATGATGAATAGTTCCTTTTGACCTCCAGGAGGGCAAGCCCTCTCTCATCTTAAGTGTTTGTTTGTTTGTTTTTTGTGGCTGTTGTCACGTGCTGCTCTTCCAGATGAACTTGAGAATAGACGGCTCGAATTCCATTACTGGGGTTGCAGTGCAATTTATATTTTTTAAAAACTGAATGGAATTTTACATCTTAAATGCATCTGATTTAAAGCACAAAGTTTGGAGGCATCTGGGTGGCCCAGTGGGTTAAGCCTCTTGCCTTCAGCTTGAGTCATGATCTCAGGGTCCTGGGATCGAGCCCCACATTGGGGAGCTCAGCGGGGAGCCTGCTTCCCCTTCTCTCTCTGCCTGCTGCTCTGCCTACTTATGATCTCTCTCTCTGTCAAATAAATAAATAAAATCTCTTAAAAAAATAAAGCACAAAGTTTCGTAAGATAAAATACAATATTTTTAAAAGTTTAACTAGCATAATGAGTAGGATATTTTGTTATTCTCGTTATATTAAGACTTTCAGGGGATAAATGGAAATACATCCTTTTGACTGGCTGCTTGGGTAACCAAATGGTAGCAATTCTGTGCTAGGAAATGATAGTACATATTATGAGCACATAGGAATAATATGTGGCATAGTCCCTGTCCTTGGAAATGTACAACCTAGTTAACCAGGCAGGACATTTATCCATACACATAGAAGGCATACTGATTGACACAATATACATATTGATATAAGTTAACAGATATTAAGAATCAAGTGAATTACTATAGAAAATAAACAGTTCAAAAGGAGGAGAGTTACAGTAGGGAAAGCCCAGAGGCTCACTCTCTCTCTCTCATCTTATGGAAGGGAACATTAAGGCCCACTCAGGTTAAGTCATCGAGCTAAGTAGCAACAGAAAACATCAGGTCGGCTGATTTCCTTTCCAGTGACCTTCTCACTGCATCAGGCTTTTACACATTTCTTTTGTTGACCATTTTAGAATGATCTAGAAATCCGTATCAGTGAAGCAGCAGAGTCTTTTTAGAAAACTCACATTGATAACTGTGTCAATACCCACAAACCAGTTTCCCCAAATCAGTTAAAAAGGAAAAGGTTGCATTCATACAACTCTATTACAGGGATGCCTTTTGATGTATATGACATCAAATAACAGATATTAATGATGTTTCACTTTTCAACCACTGGTTTTGACATTAGAACACATAGACTGTGACTAAGTAATAAAATGCAAGGATTTTTTTTTGGCCCCTTTAGGCGCAATTCATCCCCTTGTCATATTTTAAAGCCTCAGGTAACAAACCCTAAGACCCACAGGAATCTTTACACCTGTGGAGAAGAGATTTCTAAAACTCAACATCAAATCCACTTTTGATTTTCCCTTGAGTTTGTTTCTGTCAGTGTTAGGCAGGTAACACATTTCAGCTTTTAAGCCATGAAGTGATCTTTTTTTTAGAAAGAAAAATTGCATTCACAGCTTTAATCTTATATTTCCATGCGTATTGAGTTAAATGTTGTAAAACTATCAATTCTGTCAAAACCTAGCAAAGAGAAAACAGGACACCATGCAATCTTAATGTCCAAACTGACTAGTGATTATCAGAAATTAAATGTGCAGGAATTCCAAATCTTTTTTGATCTGAGATGTCTAGATAACTTTTGTTTTTCCATAATTGTATGAGGTTTCTACATAGTATTTAAGAATCAATTATATTGCAATTGATGTAATTAACTCTAATAATCCATTAAAAGTCAGGAGGAGGGCTATTCAAGTCAATAGAAAAGAAGGAGTATATTATGAAGGTGTTATTAACCTATACAGAATTTTACTAGACATTTTCTTTTCTTACATAATAAATACACAGTGGTTAGGAAGGCTGTCATTATAATTTAATGTGAACAATAGCCCATCACTTCTTTTCCTATGCAACCCTTAACTAATTCCATGTACCATGCACAAGTAAAATGAAACCTTTTCTAATCAGGGTACAGTCATATCAATCATCTATCACTCCATGATTAAAGAAGAGGTCCTTACCCAGCTAAGTGGGAGAGAATTGGGTGCTTAGCAGAAGTTTCAGACCCACCTTTTCTTTTAGTTGACAAGTCTCCATTTCTGAAGGCTGTCTGCACAGTGTAACTAATCAAAGAGTAAACAGTCATCCAGAAAGTTTTGTATTCTAAACAAGTATTCAGAATGCTCCAGCAACCACTAAATCATCCTTGAAGCAAGGCTACGCACCATCTAGAACTTTGGAGCGTTCGGCAACTTTTGAATGAAGTGAGATGAGACCTACTCACCCTCATGGCATTCTACATACCCACACCACTTCATCATCGTCTTGCTTGGCCCTATCTGTGAACCTCACAGGCATTTAAAATAGCCAACCTCAGTAGAGCTGGCTTTATCATCCGTGGGACTCCAGGTCACAAAGCAAGGCCTAGGGGCTCAGCCTGCTTCCCACCCCTTCTCCATCCCTGGCTAAATGAAGTCAGGAGAATATAATATCATCACTGATCAACAACCAGACTGTCCTTCTCTGGAAGGACCTTCATCTCTCACTCGGTCCCTGTTCTGCTTTTCCAATTTGATACCAACCAAAAATAACATCTACATGGTAGGACACTTCCTTATCATTCTTAGCCACTGACCCTACTATAGAGTTCATTCAGAATATACAGTGTCAGCTTCTCCTGGCTTCACATATGCATCACAGTAGCTGTCCCCAGCTGTGTGGACAGCAAGCATTATCAGGAATAACACCTTTCACACCAAGAACAGCAATGCTCACAAAGGAGCCACCGGGGTTGTGGGCAAAAGAGCATGGTACTTAGAATTATAAGACTTGGGATGATCACAGGCTTTGCCAAGAGTGGGAGATGTGATCCAAAGACTATGACTCCGGTCTTCTCATCTGTAAAGTGACTGGGAAGGGGATCCCTATCCTAGGGCTGTAATGTAATTAGCCCCATTGCATGAGGATTGCATGAGACCAGCATGGGAGAAACAGGCTTGTGAATCAGAAAACATCACACAAATCTGAGACTGTGCTCATAGTATGGTCCAGTCACCCAGAACTCTAGAAGCCAAGGAGAAAAGGGATAAAACAATAACCCTCAAACATTGGTGCACATGAGCTTCATCTCGAGACGTATTTCAAAGTACACATGCCTGTTTTCCTGGTGAATCTGATTTGAACCATAGGCCAAGAGGCCCTGGAATAGGCAGTCGGCTGAAAATGGCTTCCCATTCATTCATCCGGTATTTCAAGCACTAGGAAGTCTTAGAGGATACAAATAATGACAAGATAGAGCTTATTGCAGAGCGACTGCAGATCTACATGCAGAAAGAAGCCAACCATCCAGAAATAGATAAAATAGAAGGCTCTGTGTGGCACAGTAGAAAAGACAGCAAGTAGGTGAGACCTCTTGGAGTTTGTCCCTAGAGCCCTGACATACATAAATCTGTATTCCCTGGAAGGAAATTCTGGTTCGCACTGGCTCCTCAAGGAAGCACGGCTGGTGCCCTGTGTCCCCTCCCACACGAACCTTAACCTCCAGGCCCCAGAGTCACTGTGAATCATTGAGTCTCGGCCAGGAATCAGGTGGAGAGTGTGGGTCCCAACCCCTCTCTTGGAAAGGCCAGGCCTCACGGTAAAGTGGCATCTCTGACTCAAAGGGTTCATCTCAGAGATGGAACAAAGAACCCTTTCCGCTCTGGAGAGCTCCTGATTTATGTGGTCCAGGCAAAGATGGAAGAAATCCACCAGAGGCATGGGCAGCCACAGTGACTAGAATGAGACTTCCCCTCTGAAGGTTTCACTTTGAATCTCCTCCCTAAGGCCAGTCCCGGAGAGAGAATCTGGACACAGCAAAGCAGTGGCTTCAAAGTCACAGCAACTTTCCACATGCCTGGGAGGGGATGGAGAATGTCACCTTCCTTTTTTCTGAAACTCCCATCGTCACTTTGTATAGGTCGCAAGAACACAAAGAGGCTTGGTCCCAGAGTCAGGAGATCTGGGTTGTCGTCCTGCCCCTGTCAGTGACAAGCTAGGGAACAATCTCCCTTTTCTTTGGCCACACCGTTTTCCAAAGAGAAAAAAAAAAATCAGGATCCTGACGTCTACGTGAGCTACTTCACAGGGTGAACGTGGGGGCTAGATGAAAAACTTCTTTGAAAAGTAGAAAGTGCCACTGAACAGTAAGACATTAATATTAAAGGCCCCAAGGGAAATGGTCAACCTCTGAATTACCCAATTTGGTTATGAATATTGTCCCCCCCATTTGCTCAAGTTCTCACAGTTATGAATATTATTCTCAAATTTGCTCAAGTTCTCGCTGCTGCTCTGCTTTGAACGTGGAGGTGGGCCCTCTGATAAGTTACCACCAGAGCTTGCTTTGCACAAACAGACCCATAAGACTCGCCTGCAGGTGCTCCTGAATGCCCTCTGGCTCTCTCCAGGCCTCCAGAAGCTTGAAATGCTCCCATCCGGCCCACCCCGCTGCACAGACCCGGAGGTACCCAAGAACGTCTGACCCCCGTCGCATTCATGTGACACCTTTGTTCAGTGCTGCATTCACTTGAGAGGGGAAAAAAATACCTCAACCAGGAAATACATCTTTTACTGCTATTTCATCCTCCCCTCACGTGGCGCTGGAATATCGCTTTAAAGAACATTCTTGTGGCCTTTCCAGTTCTTTTCCTTTAGGTCTGCAAACAGGAGTAACCCGTCCAAGGGGAAACTACTCCCCAGCAGAGCAGTTCTTCAAAGGGGACTTCTTCGGGCAGGAAAAGGGAATGTCTGATACCATAGCTGAATAAACAGAGTCATCAAGCCCAGTGCCAGACTGGAAAACCAGGCCCTCTGAGCAAGCAGCCCGCCAGCCGCGCACCTCAGACACGCTCAGGCTCGGGCCCTCCCATCCCTGTGCTTCTCGGTGCTTCTGGCTCTCTCTCTCTCTTTTTCCCCCTCTTCCATTCTGTCATCTTCTTCACCAAATGCCTTAATGTTCTTGGGTCTCTAAGTATCGTTTGTATTATTATTCATTGACTGAGCTAATGGGCTCTGCAGATTTCAAAGCCCATTTTTTAAAAAAGATTTTATTTATTTATTTGACAGGCAGAGATCACAAGTAGGCAGAGAGGCAGGCAAGGCAGAGAGAGAGGGGGGAGCAGGCTCCCCGATGAACAGAGAGCCCGATGCGGGGCTCCATCCCAGGACCCTGAGATCATGACATGAGCAGAAGGCAGAGGCTTAACCCTCTGAGCCACCCAGGCGCCCCTCAAAGCCCATTTTTGAATCACAAACCATTCTAGCATTTCTAGTCCCGCAGCTCACCTTACCTCGCTGCACCTCTAGTCCCCCCCCCCGTCCCCCCCGTCACCAACGCGCCTGAGAAAGTGGGTCCTCCTCCAGGCAGAACAGACAATTCATACAGAGCGTTGTAAGCCCCAGATGGATGGCTGACAAAATCCTGGAGCTTGAAGGACCCTCCAAAGGTCATTATTTTCAGGGCAAAAAAAAATGACAAATTCACAGACTCAGAAAGAGAATTGTCTACTCTGGGTTTCGAAAGAATCCAGAAACTATAAACCCATTTACAACTCAGCTTAGTGTCTCGGTCTACAGAAATACTTCCAAATGTCTAAGCTAAATTTATACCATAATTAGTTTTTCCATGTGAATAGCTGGTCATGAGTGAAATTCCAAACCATAGGTCATAGCAGGGCTTAGGTTTAGAAATCGGAATTTTTCTTTTCCATACTGGAAAATTATGAGGTTTTTCTTCTTAAACAATTATAGCCATAAAGTTATGGTTATTCAGATAATCTGGACACTAACTAGTTTTAACTACCTGTATATCCATACATACTCACATGGACAGAGACAATTCTGTGTGGATTTCATTAAATACATTATCAAATCAATTAGGTCTTCAGCCACCCAAAAAGTTATCAGAGGATCTCACACCGATTGGTTTGTTCTTCGTGCTTAAACTCTTCCTTAAACATTTCTTTGAGAAAGTTAATTCTTAGATGATAAATATACTTGGAAAAAGTTTATAAAAGTCTCCAGTCCCTAATATTAAAATTAGAGGTCGGCTCTTTAATTTACTTAGCTTCTATCCGTAACTGGCTTCTGGCTCACTCCTTATGGTAATTCGTGACCGTCCCATAAAAAATTCCTCTCTGATTGGCTTTACAAACTTCAGATTTCCACAAAAGCAACAACCAAAAAGAGTCAAAATAAAGAGAAATGGCTCAGTCGATACCTGGTCAGTAAGCATCTCTGGGACCCCAAGCATTATTCCTTTTTTCCCCCAACAGCAAGCTCTTCACCTCAACCGCTCAGTTACTTCCCACTGTCCTATCAACATTTATGCATTGGAAGTTATCTTCTAGAAGACTAGTTGAGCCCTACACTATATGTTTGACCAGTCTGAATGCCTGTAATTACTGTGGGGTAATCATAAAAACAATCCAATGGTCCTTGATGTCATTAATCACCACCAACAGAAAAGTCTGGAGCAGCCATGAATTGGTAAACTTATTTTCCTATTTGCCAAGAGCTGTGCAGTGTCTACTTTTGGAGGAGAAAAACATTCTAATTCAGCTGCTCTGATACCGTATGACAAGCAACACCTGGATATTTAGAACTAATCTCAACAACAAATAGATTTTTTTTTTATATGCTTTTTGTATAGACACCACATTCAATGGCTCGTCAAACAGAGCAATAAAAGTCAGTGACTATTTTTAACCAGTAGGAGTCTAAAACGCGCCTTCTCTCCATTTGTCGCGCATAGATTAGGTTCTGGGTTACGCAATCATTGGCGCAAACATCCCCTTAGATGGGCTGAAGGGACAAGGTGGGAGACATTCATTCCACTTACCTTTGCCCGGGTTTTATTTGTTCTGCAGATAATAAACTTTGGACTTCTTTACCCAACCAGTCATCTTGCACAAACAGTAAACTCTCTCAAAACTTTCTGTTCCCATGAGACCCTTGAGAAAACAAAATAGGAAAAAAAAAAAAAAAAGGCATGATCAAAATCTGCTTTCTTTGGTCAACATCCTAGAATTGAGCAATTTCTTGACATCTTAAAAGGGACTATCTGGCGTCAGGTTGAGAGTTAGTAAACTCCCTATTGATCAAATAACTAAAATCAGTAATAACGACAGTCAGGATTCTGAAGTGGCAAATTTGTTCTGTAACTATTTCCTGATCTTCCACGCAGCATCATGAAAACCTTACCCACGTTTATCCTGTGTAAGCAGTACTTGCTAAACTTCTAGATCACACAGTTCTATCAGCAAAAAGATTTGAGATATATACAATTTGTGCATTTCCCCTTATAAATTCCATGTGCATTACAGTACTGAGCGTATCAAAAATAAATACACTCTGGGGCACCTGACTGGCTCCATTGGTAGAACACACAATTCTCAATCTCAGGGTCATTAGTTCAAGCCCCACATTGGGCCTTGAGCTTACTTAACGGTAGATATATATATATATATATCTCCAAAAAAAAACCCCAAAAACAAAAAAAAATACCTTTACTTAAGATGAAATTTGAAAATAAAATAAACAGAAGATTTACTATCTTCCTTCTGGACCTCAAAGGATCATTTGAGATTCTCCATGGGACACCAATATTCTACTTCTGAACACAGTGTTTTAAGAACACAGTGACCTGGGGCACCTGGATGCCTCCGTGGGTTAAGCCTCTGCCTTTGGCTCAGGTCATGGTCTCAGGGTCCTGGGATCGAGTCCCGCATTGGACTCTCTGCTCAGCAGGGAGCCTGCTTCCTCCTCTCTCTCTGCCTGTCTCTGCCTACTTGTGATCTCTGCCAAATAAGTAAATAAAAATCTTTAAAAAAAAAATTAAGAACACAGGGACCAACCACTGTCCCAAAATCAATCAGCACCTTCCCTTATCAAAACCTGTTCTCAAAAAAAGATCTGCTGTCAGTCATTAGCACCTTATGGGAATGAGGACCCATCATTATATTAATGCTTCCAGCGGGATTTGCATTTTAAGCATATGCCTAACTAGGAGAAGAAAGCTTTATTTCATGTTAATGTAATATCAGGAATGTCAAAATAATATATGCTAGTTGAAGGATAGAAAACATTTCCTGGTGGCCCCGCAATCAAAAGGCCATGGCAGCACCAGACTTTGTACATATAAAGGGTTTAGGGACTGCAAATTGGTTAGAAAAGGGAAGAGTGGGGATGACACAAGTTAGGAGATTTTTCCTGAGGCCAAGCCCAAGTTTCTACTTAAATTATATGTCATTTAGGGAGTCAGAGCAGGGAGCCAGCTAGACATTATAGAGGAAGAGCTTAAGTCCTCCAAGTCATGCCCGTGGCCCCCTCAGGACCAAGTTGGAAAAACCTTGATAAACTCCCACAAGGCTGACATGGAACATCAAAGGCTTTGTAGCCTCACATTGAAGCAGAAAACTTCTATAATTCAAGAAAAAAACTCAATTTTGCCACAAACAATCAATACCAGGTACTGATGTAGCTGAAGTACTTAGGTTTACATGAATTCACAAAGAGTTTTCCCAGAAAAAAGATAATCAGTCATCGAGGTTATTTTCATCTTCATGAATATGTAGTTGAAATGCTTTGAAAATCAGAATAATCCGGGCTCCTGAGTGGCTCAGTGGGTTAAAGCCTCTGCCTTCTGCTCGGGTCATGATCCTAGGGTCCTGGGATCGAGTCCCACATCGGGCTCTCTGCTGAGCAGGGAGTCTGCTTCCTCCTCTCTCTCTGCCTGCCTCTCTGCCTCCTTGTGACCCCTGTCTCTCAAATAAATAAATAAAATCTTTTTTTTAAGATTTTTTTAATTTATTTGTTTGATAGACAGAGATCACACAAGCAGGCAGAGAGGCAGGCAGAGAGGGGAGGGGAGAAGCAGGCTCCCTGACGAGCAGAGAGCCAGATGTGGGACTCGATCCCAGGACGCTGGGATCATGACCCGAGCCGAAGGCAGAGGCTTAACCCACTGAGCCACCCAGGCGTCCCTAAATAAAATCTTTTTTAAAAAATCGGAATAATCCACTAGACATATGTATTGATCCAATTCATCAGGTAATTACAAAAGAGGCTGCTTGATGTTAGCAAAAGGAGAGTGGAGCGTGGGGCATGGGGATGAGCATGTCGGGAGATGTGTCCCGTATGTGTATGGATACACATACAACACGTGTATGTGCATATATGTGTGTGTATGCATGTGTGTATTTGCATGTATACAGAAGCTCCTGCTATTCAGTTTAACATCTGATAAAAAGGTGGGCAGGGGCACCTGGGTGGCTCAGCGGGTTAAAGCCTCTGCCTTTGGCTCAGGTCATGATCCCAGGGTCCTGGGATCAAGCCCCACATCGGGCTCTCTGCTCAGCAGGGAGCCTGCTTCCTCCTCTCTCTCTCTCTCTGCCTGCCTCTCTGCCTACTTGTGATCTCTATCTGTCAAATAAATAAATAAAATCTTAAAAAAAGAAAACGGTGGGTAGATCAGGTGCCATGAGAAGTTACAAAATGGCATATCTAGCATCAGGCACAAAACAAAATAACCCCAAACACTTCAAGTAAGTATGCCCTACCCAAATGAAGAGGAGGGTATAATTAAAATTCATGAATTTCCAGAGAAGTAGGCACAGGCATTTCAGACTGATAAATAAATTGGTGTGAGACATGGGAAGAAGTTTAAATTAGCAAATAATACCCAGGGGACAAACAAGATTCGCTAGGATGAGAAAAGCATGCATACCAAGGCAAGTATGAGTTACAATGTTAAAGTTAATGGAGGAGTCTTCTTATATATGACAATTAAGCCAAAATTCAGTTTTGCTCGAAACATCTATATAATTAAGGCAAAATATGTGTTATGATTTTTTTTTTTTTTTTACTTAGAATATCCCCTATAATGTCCTTTCACGTTAGGTGAGATAACATAAATGAACAGACCTAAGAAAGCACGAAATGATACCAGCTTCACGGCAGGGAACTCGACAAGTGTGTGCAGGAATTCGCCTGCTCTGGGACCTTTCCGGGCTTTGACCTTTGTTTCTGAAATGTCAAGGGATCTCTTGTGTCATCATGAGCCCCCTCCCCCAACCCCTCAGAGCTGTTACCGTGAAATGGACATGAACTATGCCAAAAACGATAAGACCTGAGGATTGCTGAACACCACCAATTCTTCTGTCAACATTCCTGTCCTGAAATCTCCTTTTACTTAACAAACCTACATCACCTTCCATTAATGACACGAGAGAGAAGAAAGCTGAGGCAAATAGTCCATTATCTCTCTCCAAAAGGTAATTTCCAAGAGGGAAATGGAGAGATACCACCTGTCTAGTTTCTCCTGTGTTTTCTGGGTTCTACATTTTGCTTTGTAATTGTCACAAGTTGCTCCACCTGTTCACGATCAAACTGCCAAAAGGAATGGAAGCTCACCAGGAGCAAAATCTGGCTTTTCGGTGTCTTGTATATTCCCCGTCACAAATTTTAAAGGTTAGTTTCAGCCTCCACGCAGAGCAGGAACTCAACGTTAGGGAACAGAGGACAGCCTAGTCTTGCTCAGATGTTTTAAAGAATGCATGGGTCGATCAGACCATCAAATGGACCGCCAAGCTATGGATCCAATAATCACAAATTTCATTCACTTCGAGTGTTGAGGAAGTCAAAATGACTAAACCACAAATTATCATATTAATGCTTACCAGTTCAATGGCCACATACATGGAGTATTGAGATCTACGGCTCAGCAGCGGATTGGGGAACCTGTCAAGTCAAACTGGAGTGGAGATGGATTTTAAACTTCACAAGGGCAGAGACTGTGCCTGTTTAGTCCACACGATTCCCCAGTACCTATCACAGCGTCTGCCACATGGTAGGTACGTTCCGTAGCTTGTCATTAAGATGACCGCCACCATTTCTTTCCTTCCTGGAATGCACAAACCATTCCCCTCCTGTGAGATGCACCCTATTTCTCCAGCTCCTGGAATCTGGGATGGCTGGTGACTACTTTGATAAACAAAACATAGAAGTGACCTGCATGACTTCTAAGGCTAGGTCTTTTTTTTTTCTTTTAAAGATTTTTATTTATTTATTTGAGAGAGAGAGCGAGAGCACAAGCACATAAGCAGGGGGAGCAGCAGAGGGAGAGGGAGAAGCAGGTTCCCTGCTGAGCAGGGAGCCCAATGTGGGACTCGATCCCAGGACCCCAAGATCATGACCTGAGCCAAAGGCAGATGCTTAACCAACTGAGCCATTCAGGTGCCCCTAAGGCTAGGTATTAGGAGACTTTGGCACTCGCAGGTGGACTGTAGAGCACTTGTGCTGGGGGAAGCTGGTGTCATAAGGTAAGAAGGCTGATTACCAAGAGGCCAACAGGCTCTGAGGAAGCCCAAGGTAACTGTGTGGAGAGAAAGAGATTCCTGACTAGCCCCATGCCAGACATATGAATCAGGAACCCTTTAGCTGGCTCCAGCTACCATCTGGAACCCTTTAGCTAGCCTCAGCTACCATCAGACCTCAACTATATGGGGACTTCAAGTAAGAACCATGGAGCAGAATCCATCAACCTCAAGAACCAAGAGTGATAATAATAAGTTGTTGCATTAAGTCACTAGGTTTTGGAGTAGTTTATTACACAGCAACAGATAACTAGAATAGTGAGTGTTCAATGCTTATTAAATAATTTATAAAAGCAACCACTTAGAATAAAGGATTCCCAAATGAACCCAATGAAATCCATTAAATAAATTATTAAGGTGATGTCAACAATGGTAAAGACTATCAGAAAATTGGACAACTCTGTGGATAATTAAGGCCAAGAGGAAATCTGTTACAGGGTAGAGAAAGTAATTTTTTTTGAGAGTGGAATTTTCCAGATTCACTAACCATCTTGACTACATTCATTAGATGATTGCTCAATGCTCTACTTCCCTTTACACAAAATAAACTCATGATTGTGTTCCATCCATGATTCTAGGTGCAAATTAAGAGAAAATATATTTACCAAGAAGGTACATGGGTAACCAAGGGAAATAGATTTTGTAGAGTCTGGTTTTTCTATGAAGATTCTAACTCTTCTCTCTATTCTTTTAATTTTATAAAATGGACTTTGGTCCAGGTATACTGTGTAAAACAACTAAATATAGCCAGAGATCAGGGTGGGTGGGAATGGAAAAGAGAGGCTAAATACTGGGCACTAGCAGCTCTTACATCATCACATCCCCCATAATTGTGCTATTATGCACACAACACTTCAGCTAGATACGGTCACCATTTCATAATGATAAAAAGATTAATTAGTGACATGATCCATATCTTTCACTTCTTTGATGGTTGTAAATAAGTCTGAGTCATTCTACTATTATTTTTACCATAGGCACAATAGTCTTACCCCTTTTTGATGAGGAAAATAAGTACCAAGAGGATGTCTTTAATCTTCCACAGGGTTTTAACTTTGTGCCTTTCTAGATGAGACCACACCAGGGTCTGGCCCTCCCTTTCCTGAGTATCCTTTTCTTACGGCTGAACAGATCCTTTCTAATACCCAAGTCTACCCTACCCCCTCCTCACTTGCACAATACTCCCCACCTTGCCCCAATGTGAACTCACAAACCCCACATTCCCAAAGTGATCCCAGCTCTGCCAAAGCAAGAAAGTTATGTTTAGAGCCAAATGAATAAAATATAGAAATAGCTTGACTAACTCTACACAACCAACTTGGTAATATATGTATATATATATATGTGCATGTGTGTATGTATATACATACATACATTTATATATACATTTGTTTTAAACTACAGTGAGATATGCATTATTGGCAGTCTCTACAGATCCAATAACCCAGATCATTATCAAATTCTCCACTTTTCAGCTGTGTGGACAGGACCCAGAACTCAAGGTTAAGGTCACCTATGCAGACTAGGATCCAGAGCTCTTCACAGTCACTCTGGGCAGACTAGGAAGGAAGACTGCTTAGCTGGAGAAGAAACTAGGGCAGCCATTAGAGACAATCATCACATTCCACAAACAGGACCCTTAAAATCTAACTTAAATACATGGGGACAACTTTCTTATTTGCTACTGATTCTATTGTCATGTTTTCCAAGTCAATTCACAACACTTTTTTGTCTGGTATTATCTAGCATTGGGGGAGAAAGAATTGATTAAGATCTGCCCTCAAAAATCTAGGGAAAATGGGTTATGGAGGGATGACCACTTGGATTTCCTCTAGGAAGGACAAGGAGCATTTGTGCCTGACATTTTTTTTGTTGAAACTCAACAAGCACCATCTTTGTCCTTCTAAGCTCCCCTCTGCCCCATAAGGGCTGAAAGCCTGACAACTACATTTCCAGACTCCTTGGGCAGTAGTGTTTTTGGTCCTACCTGTCACTGAGAGATGCTCTTGCAATCCCTGGAAGATGGAAGGAAAAGCCATTTTTCGCTATCAGTAGCTACAAGCAGGTGTGTGGGCGCTGGCAGAAAGCAGACACAGGGCTCCATGTCATTCTTCTAGGCTTCACCCCCATCGGGGCTGCAGGCAGCTGAGATCATCAGTGGCGATCTGATGCCCTGCTGATGCCTTCACTTCAGATCTCCTGAAAGTCCGCAACAACATCCTTGACCTTCGTTCCCTGGCTCTCACAGTGATTCTGGTTTTCTAATCCTCTATCCCTTTACACTGAATTCCTCCCTGATGAAATCCTTTGAGTATAGTCCAAATGTGATAGGTATGTTTCAGTAATAAACACCACCCCCCAACCCCTGAATAGTATAACAAAATACAGGTCATTTCTTGCTTAGGTTACAAGCTGAGTGGTTTCTATCTTGTAGCTATATCATCTGAAACACCCCTCCTTCAAGATCCCAGGGGAAGAGAAGGAGAAAGAAACAGGAAACATACACACACTCTTAACTCCCTGGACCAAAGGTGGCACCGTACTTTTGTTTACACTCCATTACCAAGAATTGTCCTCTGGTCTCAATTACATTGCAAGAGTGAGGACATTATGATCTTCCCAAGGGCCCAGGGAAGAGAGATCATTTGGTGAAGACATTACATTACATCTGCCACAAGTGGCTTCTATTCTTCTGACTAAACTCGCCTATAATACTTCGTACCAGATATGTGTCCTGTAACAAAACCCTAAAATGTGTGGCATTGACTCTGTGATCAGGTTGCTAGAAGCAGATATGCTAGTCTGCATGGCTGGAGAGCCATTACGTGCAGTGGAAAAATACTTGGCAAAACGGCTGCTTTTAGTAACTTGAAAGTCAGACCACATGACTCTTAAGCTTGTAGGTGAAAAATAGCGTGTTTTGGTTGTTATTGGCTGCTTTGGTTACCATAATAGAAGAAGAAGATATCAGGAAATAATGAGCTCGGGGGGTTTTTTGTGTTTTGTTTTGTTTTTTTCTTTAGCAAAGGTGAGAAGAAAAAGTAACTACTAGAGCTCCCTTCTGGTATCGATTTCTAGATTCCTCAAGGTAAGTAACAAACAATCCCCAACAGCTCGGGGGCTAAACAAAGGAGCATTTATCTCTCACTCACAAAAAATCGCATGTGCATATTCCTGGTTGGGCAGCTCTTCTGGGCTGCTCTTCTCCAAGCGGTGATTTGGGAATCCACATTCCTTCCATGCTCTACATCTTCTATGCACCGATGACATCAAGGCATTATCTAGCCAGAAGATGGATAGAGAGAGAAAAGAGAAGCCACCCGTAGTCGTAACTGAGCCCCAAAGGGACACATCTCTCTTCACGACAGTTCATATCCCGCTGATAGGAACCAGTCCCCTGGTCCCATATCACCGCAAGGGAGGCCGGGAAATGTAGTCTTCTCTGAGAATTTGCATCCTAGGAACACCACCGCTGGGCAGAAGGAGAGGACTATCTTCATCGGCCAGCTAGGCACCTCTGTTGGGGGACTGTGATGTTCCTTTCTTTTTTTGCCACTGTATCGTTTCTTTCCCCCACATTCATAATATAGCTTTGTGCTCCTTCCCACTCCTCTTCCCTGTCCCTCTTGACAAGTACTTTCTCTCTTTTGTCTTTTGTTTGCTCTTCCTTTCCCCTCTTATTTTACTGTTAAAGATAATGAATCTGTAGCAGTCTACTCTCTGAGAAATTTCTAAGCATGAGGTCAGGAGAAAAAGATGGGGCTGTCATCTTGTCCGAATTGAGAAAGGAAGTCATCCCTGTGCTGTTTCTCCCGACTCAAGTCCCATCTTATTCTCACTGTGGGAAGTGACAGGCCTGCAGAAAGGGGCAGTCAGAAAGATCTAACAGAGCAAACAAAATTATCGGTGAGGTTGGTGATGCTTTTCTGACTTCCTTGTTCCATGTTCTGTGGTTGTTTGTTTGTTTTCTTTCAGGGTCCGTGCTGGCTTTGGGATGAAAGTTTCAAGTGTTCATTTTTTTCCTCTTTATTCAGTTATTAATAGAGACTACCCTTCATTGCTGGATGAAAATGACAAACGTGATGCAGATGGTTTCAACTATTTGATAACACGATGAGAGAGGAGTTTCCTTCATTCACGGATGCAACTTTTATCCATTTTCAGTTTGAAGGAGAAAAATAAGCGTTTTTTGAAAATGTGAAATTTAAATATTTATGACGTGCTAATGCCAGATTCCTCCATGAAAGGTGACCAGCCCGGGTCACTAGGGCTCCCTCACAGCCTACCTGACTCTACTCTTTATTTGGGGGGGTGGGGGGTGGGGGATGGGCTGTGCTTAGGACAGAAAACTAGGGCCGCAGTTCCTATTCCAATAGTTCCTGTGCTTTGGAATCATCCCCAATGTAGTGAGGATTAGTCTGCTCAGAAATTCGAGTTTTCAAACTTTAATTGGAATCCATGTCCAGCAAGACCCGATTCTCTCAATTCTGTGTCATTATGTGGCAAAGAGTCCCAGGAAAGCTGCGGCCTCTCAGCATCTTTCTATTTCTGTGTGTGCTCTCTTCTCTGGTGAGGTAGCTGACGTGAAGCGAGAGCCCTGGAGCCCTGACAAGCTCCTCGAGGCTCTTTTGAGTATAAAAGCGCTATATTTGGGGCAGCAAAAATAATAACAATACCAACATGCTTTACATCCTTGCCAGATATGGTGCAAGCCCCGTGATATTTAATCCTCTCACAAATGTTACAGAAGCAGGTATGATGATTATCATCCCTATTTTACAGATGGAGAAACTGAGGCTTGGAGAAATGAAGTGACTCTCGAGGAGCTGTTGTTACTGATTTTTCCTTCAGGAACTTCAACTTGATTCTGTTTGACTGCTGATTTGATCTGACTCTATTACTAGTCTAATTCCATAAAAGGAACCCAAAGAGTTGGAATAAGGACAATGCGAGGAGGGCAGGTTGAGCCTCAGAAAATAAGGAGAGCCCTGCATCGGGCTCTCAGGTCACCGGGGAGCCTGCTTCCCCCTCTCTCTCTGCCTGTCTCTCTGCCTACTTGTGATCTCTCTTTGTGTCAAATAAACAAATTCTTAAAAAAAAAAAATCTTTTACATGGGTTAACTAACCCACGGAATCTTCACAACAACCCTTACAGACGAGTGTTACTGATTCCTATCATCCTAATTTTTTTTTCCCCCCAAAACTGAAGTGCAGGGGAATTAAGTTTCAGGATCACACAACCAGCAATTAGCAAGATGTAGAAGACTTGAAATAAGAACATCAAGAACCTGTTTGTTCTCCATGGAGATAAGAATGGGCAGACTGGAAAGATAGCTTTGGAAAGCTCTTCAGCATAGCTCACCTTCTGTGACTCACTCACACAGTCCGAACCATCCCTCAGGCAAAGCGGATCCAAGGCTCTGGTGACACCTCTTTCCTCCATCTGAACGTAGGAAGTTCTGGATGATGGCTGTGTGTCCTCAGAACATCCCTCATCCCTCCCTCACCAGACCACGAGGGTTGCAGTGCCAAGGAGTTCTTCTGTCCTATTGAAAGCAAAGAATGGTCGCCTGTGAAATAAGTACAAAGAGCAAGCAAATTTAGTCAGTTTATGCAAAACACAAAATGGCATCTGCCATCTGGAAAAATACACCAAAGCCGTAAGCCGTCAAGCCCCTTTCAAGACTTTGGCATATAAAAATCAACATTTTTTTTTTTTAACGTCTGAAAGGTCCATGTGAACTCCCAGTTTCATTAAATATAATTCCCTCTTCCCCATTCCTGCCACTGGCCGGCCGCTCTTCCAGCGCACACACTCCCCCCAGTTGAAATATACACACGTACTTACATATTCTCCCCCTTCTCAGAGGTACAAAGATCATTGGGAGGGAGGCCTTGACAACAGAGAGCTTTCAAAGAGAACATTTTTTAAAAATCGCTCATAATTACCTTCTTCTTTTACATTTAAAGTGATTTAAACAAATACACTCACTTTGGTGTTGCGTACATCCATGTATCTGGAAGCTAGTTTTTTTTTTTTTAAAGATTTTATTTATTTATTTGTGTGAGAGAGAGAGAGATCGAGCACAGGCAGACAGAGAGGCAGGCAGAGGTAGAGGGAGAAGCAGGCTCCCTGCCAAGCAAGGAGCCCGATGTGGGACTCGATCCCAGGACACTGGGATCATGACCTGAGCCGAAGGCAGCCGCTTAACCAACTGAGCCACCCAGGTGTCCCTGGAAGCTAGTTTTTCACTGACATTCCAGCAGCCCCAAAACTGTGGGTTGATGCTGCTGCTGCCTTCACAATCACTAACTCCTGCTCTTGCCTCCACCTGCACTCGCTTCAAGGCCTTCCAGCCGGCTGAGGTCAAGGAGGGCGGCGCTCAGGCTTTGCCTGGGTTTCAGGCAGGGTGAGCAGGGCATCCAGGCAGAAATGTGTCCATCACACTAGGCATGGAAAGAAGATGCTGGTGGCGCTTACTTAAGAGTTATGGTTACATGGCAGGAGCTGAGACCTGGAAAATCACCAGTGAGGTGTAGGGGGGAAGCAGATCACAGCACATGGACTGAGAAGGGACGGAATCATGGCTGAGGATGAAGTTAAATATGGGCTTGGATCCAAGGAGCCTGGAGCATGGTCAGAAAGAGCCGGTAGGCTCAGTGGGTTAAGCCTCAGCGCCTGGGTGGCTCAGTGGGTTAAAGCCTCTGCCTTCGGCTCAGGTCATGATCTCAGGGTCCTGGGATCGAGTCCCGTGTCGGGCTCTCTGTTCAGCGGGGAGCCTGCTTCCCCTCTCTCTCTCTGCCTGCCTCTCTGCCTGTTTGTGATCTCTGTCTGTCAAATAAATAAATAAAATCTTAACAAAAAAAAAAGAAAAGGAAAGAGCAGGTAAGACAAGATCACTGACCGGTGCTTATGAGACGGTAACTAGAGGCAGGACGTGATTCCCAGGGGCCGGCCGCTTCTCCCCTGTGAGATCACTGGCACAGCAGCTCTCTGAGGGAGGTCTTTTGCCTCTGAGAAGACTGGGATCCAGGGAGGTAAGGTCACACCCCTGGCGGTAGGGTCTACATTTAAAGATGGGTGGTCCGATTTCAGAGTCCATCCTATAACCACCCTGTTTGGGGACCTAGCCTGTACGTATAGCCCAAACAGGAAAGATACGGATCACGGGACTATGAATTTTCTCCTGGTAGTCTAATAACGGGCAACGTTTACTTCACATACTGCTTGATATTTCCCCATTCTCTGTGATCAAAATATTTCAAAGATTACTGGGGAAAGAAGCTAAAGCGTGCCTCATGTGAGGGAAAGAAGCTAAAATTTGGTTAAGGAAGACAACTTCTGTTCTCAGGAACAGAGGAGCCTATGAGGCCGGAAGCTGGCCCGAGGGACTGGTCCCAGGGCTGTTCCGATCAGATTTCATCGCTCTCTGTGACCCGGATACACCTTTTAGCTGCAACCGTTCAGCTCTTCCCAGGCCGATGCCCTTCCAAGGCCAAGGGTGATTCCCAAGGTTGGACCTTTGAGGGGAGAGGAGGGGTGCTGGCGTGGGGGGGGGCAGGGGTGATGAGCTGGGAGCAGTTTGCATCTCCAGGACTGACCTGACCAGAGCATCAGATTCTGCACCTCTTTCCTTAGTACCATTCGATCACGTGCGTTTGGTCCCCCCCTCCCCCCGAGTCAGGGTCATCCCCCACCTTGACTCAGAAGGGCCCGGTGACAGGTTACTTTTTAGTTGCAACAAAATTAGGGAGACACGGTGAAGTTTCCTAAAAATTGGTGTGTTATGCATAACCTGCTTTAACAGAAAGAGGCAGAGCAGGGAGTCTGCCAGAACTCACTTAAAACCCTAGCTCAGCTACTTATCAGCTGAGTGACCCTGGATAATTTATCTAACTACTTCAGTGTCAGCTTCCTCATCTGAAAAATGCAAGATGCTGGTTAGAAGGACTAGATTGGCTCAGTATATTATAAAAATAATAATAATTATTATTTATTTTATACTACACTATTAATAATATTACTATATATTAATCATAGCATATACTATTGATGATAAGAATTATAAATTATTAATTATTCTATATTAATTAATATAGAATAGATACTATATCTAATTAGTAATTATTCTATAAACTATTCCATTGTATTATTACTATCATCGACGACAGTGATAACATCAGATTCCCTCACGGTAGAAGACCCATTCCTGCCACTTCTGGGAAGTTGCCAAGTTGTTACAGAAATGATGTGACAATGGACTCCAATATATTATTGAAATGACATTCTCCAACTCCAGGGGCGGAGGAGCTTGTTGCCGCCACAGAACCCCCTTTAGGCCAGTCTTTTGAGTGTCACTTACACCAGTTTGGAAGTAATCTGCTTGCTCGCCCTTCCAGCAAAGGATGTCATGATCAGCTAATGGAAAGTGACAAGAAGGGATATAATGAATGAGAGGGAGTTAAAGTTTGGGATAAAAAAAAAAAGAGCCTTGTTCTTTTGGGGAATGCACAATGCTAAGCATACCATGTTAAATCGTGCGTGTCAAATAATGGACTAATTAAGAATCTTCATCCAGTTTTTTTTCACATCTCATTTTTGTTGTCCTTTCATAGATGTATTTTCAAATTAGCTCTTAGCTCTTTAAATAAGTACAAAGGGGAAAGAAAAAAAAAAAAACTTGTCCATCAGAGAAGCCAAAGATAAATGTAAGAGGAAATGCACCAGGAATGGAGATGAGGGCTTTGCAGGATATGTTGGGAAGTTTTATAATCATAGCAGCAACTTCTTAAATAATGGAATTTAATAACATATAATAAACTATGATCTAGTAGAACTCTGATTCAATCCCACTAATTGTTTGAGCCAGCCAAATGAAGGCAAAGTTTATCGTGCCAACACGTTGCTAATGCCACTGAACACCGCGGGGGACAGACGATTGTCCCAGCTGCCCACCTCCTCTCACCCAGAGGGCACATGGTTGCTGCCCTCCAAACACCAGGCTGAATCCCCAACTTTCAATGGCAATCCTAGTTCTAGGACTTTAAAGTCACAGAATGTAATTTTAGCAATCAACAAACTATTGTATTAAGCTGAGAACAGAGGGGTAACTAGATACAAAGCCTCCAATTAGGTTATAAAAAATAATAACCAATATGTTTTCACGCTAATGCCAAAAAGTACAAAAACCTACAATAAATCTAATTGAGCACATGATCATAAGCACTGTTTTTCTACCTACAAAGTTCTGCTATATTAAGGTATATTCCAAATAGAGAAACACTTTTTTTTTATTGTTATTGAAAAAGGTGCACTTTTTTTCTTTTTAATTTGGATCATTTTACCAATGTCAAAAAATGGGAAGGTGTAACGAAGAAAAATGATCTTCTCTGTCAGTACTCATTGATTACATTTAAGCATAAAAATGAAGAAAGGAATTGCAGCAATTATCTGGATAATTCAGATCTCCCTCAAAAGATTAGAGGTCTCTAATAAAAACATACTGTTTTTGCCTGAATTATTCAGATAATAGCCTTAGTTTTCACTTTATAAGTGTGGACCAGGCTATCGATGAAAAATCTTTTGTAATCATTTAAAAGGGTTTTTTTTTTTTAGGTTATTCTGACAATTCAGAATTCAGAGTATGATTTCTTTGTACCTAAACTTGAATGTACCTCAAAAATACAGTCTAAAATTCTACAGAACATTTTGCAAAGCAGCTATTTATATTACTAAATTTAAAAAAAAATCCGACAACAAATGTGCAAAATAGGTATTCCCTTCCCTTTCCCAAAGAGGTCCATGAAATCTTGGTGACTTTTGGGGGCAAGAAGGGGAGTGAAATACCTCTGTAAACTGATAGTCTAAAAACAGGAAAATTAGTCTTGTGCCACGGCTGTGAGCAGCTAATAAAGAAAACATCGTTAGAAGAGATTAAGGTTCAAATCAAGGTCAGAAAAGAGGCTGGTTGAGGGGAAACTGCCATGTCCCAGTGCGTAGCAGTTTAAGTGAGACAGTTTCCCCCTGAATCAGTCTTAGGTTGAAAAATTACACTGTTGGGGTTAATAAAGAGGCTGGGCATTTGTTTGGACTGAGACTTCAATTAAAATGTTATTTGGGGCAGCCAGAGCTAATGTCTTGCTTAGAGGTAAACTGAACTGCCTTTTAAGAGGCTGGAGAAAAAAAAAAAGAAGAAGAAGAAGAAGCAGAAGAAGAAAAAAGACCACCTAATCTGTCAAAGACCCTGAATAACTGGCAGGAAGAATTGTGTTTGCTGGACCTGTGCCCAACTCAGCAGTGAGCATTCTTAAGGGTTTTGTGACATCATCTGGGGCAGCTGAGGTTTTCGGAGTTTGTGATTGTTGCACTGGGTCAGGAATCTACTGTTCAGCTGAGCCTTCTTTGAGACAAAGGAAAAAATCTGGGTGGTGTAATATGCCAAGGTTTGGGCTTGGGGTTTTTGTTTTTGGTTTTTGTTTTTAATGCCACAAAAGAGGTGGGACCAAGAATTCTGGGTCTTAGTCTCACAATTCTAGCCCAGGAACAAAAATTGTTGAATATAGTTAATTGAATTTCTCCGTCCATACCCATTTGCCCATAGTTAAACAAAACCACCAAAGTTTGCTTTCATTTCACTTCTTTAGGGTAAATGAAAATCCACCCTGAATAAGCTCCTTCTCCTCTATATTCACTCCTGTCTTCCACAGAGATTCATTAGACATGTTTGCTCTGGCCAACAGCAGGCATACCTTGGTCAACAAAGCAGACACGTTTTCCAGCCTTTATGAGGCTTATAGCTTGAGGGAAGGGAGCGCAGTCAATACGTAGAAAGATAAGTAAATATATAATTACAAACTGGTAAGTTTAAAGGAAACAGTGCGAAGCTGGAAATAGAGTCCTTTTCTTTCCAGTCTTCCTCCCCCGTCAAAGTCCTGAGCAGCAACTACTGGAAGACCTCTGGCTAGAGCATGGGGTGGTTGGGGAGCCAGTTAATGGCAGATATAATCTATGTGATTCTCTGTTGGGGAGTCTGGGATCTGGTTGTGGAGATAAACAGTGTGATACACAGAGAGAGATAGAGATAGGGGTGGGCAGATGAAACAGTGAGCACTGGAGCCAAAATGAACTTAGAGGATGGACTTTGGGTTTTTTTCTGTCCGAAGAGTGGTATGAACAAAGCAATGGACTCCTATATACAAAAGTGCAGAACCAGAAAGGGCCCCTGGGGCAGGGAAAGATACTGCTTTATGGGAGAAGTGGGGCCAGGTGACCGCACCATAGGAAAGGTGTGCTAGGGTCCACAGAAGAGAATGAGAACCATCCCGATCGTGCACTTCCTTTCTGCTGTGCAATTTTTTTTTTTTTTAAACCAAGACAAGGGAATGGACCCAATTAGTCTGACTCTCAAGTCACACTGAGCCCCCAAGGTTCAGTTCTCTCCAAAGTAGAGGAAAACACTGTGAGAGCATGAATCCCCACCTCCCCCATTTCACCGCAATTAAAACAAAATAAAGCTAATGAAACAGGTTTGGTCTTCAGAATAGTCTTTAAGACAGGGTTGGTTGAAAGAAAAGTGGCAGACCGTGCCTTAAGCCTGAGCCCCACGGCAGCATCGTGCAAAATGGGAAGATAACGCTGTGAAAGGAAAATGCCAAAAATGAGATCATTGCAATGGGAACAAGGGAACCAGCAAGCTGAGAAGTAACACACCATCATGAGTGCCACGTCTGTCCAAGTTGTGGCAAAATCTGCCAAGCCCAGATTGACTTCATTAGTCACTTAGACGCACAGAGATCACAGAAAAAAATTACCCTCCTCCTCACTGAGAAATAGTTGATCATTGGCATAAATAGAAACCGATTAGAACATCAATTCTTCAAAGCATAAACATTTCATTCACCAACCAGTTGCTATTTTGCCCGTGGCAATTAAGAAAGAAAATGTGCAATGTTACCACCCCAAAGGTATGATTATAGTCAGCTTCAACAGGGAGTTAGGTTTGACGTGGATTCCTACCAAAAGTGGGGTGAACGCACACAACGACATGGTCCCAGATACAGTCAGGGAACTTGGGGAGAAGCAAGCATCGTTCTATTAGCCTTCTTCCTTCATTCCTTCCGGTCTACTTGAACCAACATGATTTTCATTCAGCAAGTCTGTGTCAGGTACTTTCTAGATGCCAGGCATTGTGCTGGGCATTGGGAATTCTGCACTGAACAGGACAACCAGAAGCTTGCCCTCTTGTCCTTCCTGACTTACCTTCAGCCCGCTCTGTCCCCTTACCCAGCTTAACCATTTTCCAGAGTCTTCATCACAGTCTGACACCATATCCCATCTATAGGCACCTCTCACTCACTGCCTCACTCATGAGCTCCGTGGACAGAGACTCTGTCTTTCTGTGTGGCATTCCCAACATCTAGGCCACATCAAGGGCTCAAAGAATATTTGTTGGATGAATAAAGCTTACGTTGTAATAATTTATTGCAATTATGGTGAGCAGAATAAAAGAAAACTCTAGCTGATGTGAGCCTGTATCATTCAAGTGTCTAACCTAGGAAACGAGGGAGGCCCTTCCTGAGCAAATACTTTGAAGTGGGCCCCTAAGGTGGGGAGTCCATCTGGAGGAGGGTTGGGGAGATCTTATGAGCATGCGCCTGGGCAGCCGCCCGTACAAGGGCGCTGGCGGGCAGGGAGGTAGCAGGAGCAAGGCCAGGGACGCGGGGACGCCGGGAGGATGGGCCGTTCCAGGAGATGAGGAGGGAGCCCAGGACAGGAGCCAGATTATGCAAAGTCTTGTCAGGCACATTCAGGATTTTGGACTTTATCCTAAGAGCAGTGCGAAGAGTTTTAGGCAGTGACATGATCACAATTCCCAATTCATGAATCTCTTTAATAAGCACAAAAGCAAGCATTTAAATCTGAGCCCTCTGAAACTGACTGGGCCTAAGAAACAACTGGAATTTTCAGCATGCTTAGAAGAGGGAAGTATGAAGACCTAATCATGTCTACTGGGTGTATACCAGAGGTGCCCCATCATAACAGGCCACAGCTAACAGATGGGGGTCTTGATTTGGTTTGTTTGGGTTTTTAAGAGACTGTAATCTAGCTACAGAAAGCCAGTGAGCACCCAAGAAAACTAAAGGAAACCGAGAAATCACAAATGAACAAGTCTGCCTGTCCCTTGCCTGTGTTGAGGCCACCACAGCCACATCAGGCCCTTCCTGGTCTGGCAGGACAAAGGTTGGCTCCTCTTCCTCTGCCAGGCCTTCCCTGGGGCTCTGAACCCCACGGTTCAGAGGGGTTCTGAAGCACAGGTCCAGGTCGCCAAGCACAGAAGCAATGCGTCTCCCGAGTGACACGCACGCGCTGCCTGTCATCCCATCCCTCACTCCACCATCATGGTGTCTCACCTGGGACCCAGCACCAGAACAGGACACACCGATCCGTGCCCAATAAATAGTTGTTGGGTTAATATTAGAGTGCGTTGTGACATCATTTCCTTATAGCTCTACCACAAACATTTATGGAGTGCCCACTTTGTGCACAGTGTTGAAGCTTTTCATGTGCTCTCATTTAATCTCCACAACAATCTCATAAGGCAAGTATTATTACGCCCAGTTGGCAGACAAGGAAACTAAGGCTCAGAGAGGTACAGCGACTTGCTTAAGATTTCTCTCACGGTGCAACAGGGAAAGCACGTCTGTTCCTCTCCTCAGCCCATGGTCTGATTAATTAACTGGGCTTATGCTCACCTTCTCCCTGAAGGCTTCCCTGATACTCCCAGCTTCCCTGAAGCTAAGCCTCAGGGCTCCTAAAGTGTTTCGTGTCAACATGTATTCCCATCTATCGGACCTCATGTCTTCCCAGCCACCCTGTGACTGCCTCAGACGGGTCTTACTTATCATTATCATCAATGCTGAGCACGGTGTTTGGCACAGGATGTGGCGGTAAATTAATATTTGTACAAGAATAAATGGACGGTTGAATAAACCCAAAGGCGATCTAATATAAATTCTAAATTCGCCCTTTAAGAAGCTCATTAAGAAAATACATTATACACAAATCCTAACAGATAAATTGAAGAATGAGCATTCATGTTGGCAAAAACTCAACACCTCCTATCCTTTCCCCTGCTTCTACCCACTCTGATGTTCCTTTACGAACTGGGTTCTCTGGTAAATTGAAAATCTGGTTTATTTTTAAAATTAGAGATGCCAATATTGTGCCATGACATAAAGAGAGAAAAGGGAATCATGAAGACATTTGTATGACTACCCATGAGTCACGGGTCCACGCACAAGCTGAGAGGACGCCCGGGTGAAGAGCAAACAGAAAAGGGAATTATTCCCAGCCACCTGATTTTTCCCTCAGAAGTATAGAAAAAGCTGTATTTCATTTAAAAAGGAAGGAAGAGGAGAGATATTGTTTTTTAAGCTTGGAATATACCCTGTAGAAATACTTCACATACAAAAGCTGAACTACTCCCAACCAATCACAACTCAGAAGTTGGAATCTCCGCGACGAGATTGCTGTACTAGAAACAACATGTTTATTAGCTCATAAAAGACATGTCACCTAACAATTCATAGTAGGGGGTTCTGGGGGAAATAACTCACCCATTGTGAAGTCAATGTTCAAATCAATATCCCTTGGGGAGAAAAATATTGCTCATTGATGGAGATTGATTTTTCTTTTTCTTAAGAAATTCTCGAGGGGTAAACAACATTTTTTTTTCACAGTGAATGTAACTCAACATGCCAATGCCAAGGTCTACGTCTCCCTATCTTCATTAATATGATACTCAAAAATTATTAGTGTAATTATAAATGCCTTTCCACCTGTTGAAAAATAGACTCCAGTTTCATTCTTTAAAATCTCATTTTAATATCCAAGCAACATGACTTATGTCCTCGGCTTCACTTAACAGCATTCTCACAGGCAAGATAATACTTTTCCATATTTTAAAACAATCAAAAGTTAACATAAACCCCAAGAAAACTGGGTCCTAGATTTGTTTACCTACAAATTTAGTGACTGGTTTTGGAAAAAAAAAAATTGTTTTTCCTCTTACCTTTCCCATTCCCACTTATACCCCCAAATGATCACAGCAACATTGAATCTAGCCATTTACCAACTGCCTTCATGAGAGCAAGAAATTTTAATGGGCAAACAGAAAAGAAGGCTGGGACTAATTGGTTTTATATTTAACATGTTGCTTCAAGATGATGAATCTTGGGGTGCCTGGATGGCTCAGTGGGTTAAGCCTCTGCCTTCAGCTCAGGTCATGATCTCAGGGTCCTGGGATCAAGCCCCACACTGGGCTCTCTGCTCAGCGGGAAGTCTGCTTCCCTTTCTGTCTCTGCCTGTCTCTCTGCCTAATTGTGATCTCTGTCTGTCAGATAAATAAATAAAATCTTAAAAAAAATGATGAATCTCATAGACTTATTTATAAGGCTGTAGTTTGCTTACATTTTTTTTTAAAGATTTTATTTATTTGACAGACAGAGATCACAAGTAGGCAGAGAGGCAGGCAGAGAGAGAGGGGGAAGCAGGCTCCCTGCTGAGCAGAGAGCCCGATGTGGGGCTCCATCCAGGACCCTGGAATCATGACCTGAGCCGAAGGCAGAGGCTTTAACCCACTGAGCCACCCATGTGCCCCTTATATATATTTTTTAATTCATAGATTGCCCTCTTGGGCCAAATGTGTGACCAAAAGAAAGCTTGTCTTCTACCCTTTTGAAATTCAGAAGTTGCATAAGAAAGGACAGATGGATGGTTTGGGGAAAAAAGAAATGTCATTCAATTAATGTTTGTTGAAAAGGGTGTCACAGATCATTGGCAGAATTTCCACTCATTGGCAACTCCCCCAAGCAGCCAACGATTAATTGAGCACCCAGACTACTGAGTTCTATTCGGAAAGGAGAATGATGTGTTGGTGATGACAGAGGCTGAGCTGGGGAACCAACAGAAGTGTAAATGGATGAACCATCTTTGACAATGTAGGGATAACATCACTGGTACCTTAGTAGCCAAACATTCAATTTTTGTTATTCTTGGGATGGAGATGGATTCATTATCAACCCACATTCTTATACCCCACTTCCCCCCGTGTCTAAAAGAACAGATTTCTTAAATGGCTTGAATAGACAAAATTAAGAGAAAAGTTCATGGACTGGCACCCAGTCATGACCTACAGCTTGACTTCAGGAAAACTTCAAACGCTGATTTTTTCTCATCTAATAGTGTAACTAAAAGTGTATCATAACACGCTAGATGCTGTATAGAACAAAACAAAGCAAAAACGAAAAAATGAAATTAAAAACCATTTACGACCTAAGCCTTTCCTCCTAAAAATGTGCTTCTGTCGGAAGTGAAAAGAACTTGATCTACCGGAAAGACAAAAATCAATATTTATTAGTCTTTTCATCTTCTACTTATTTAAAACTCGAAAATTATTTTCATGCTTTGGTAGGGCTATCTGGTTGCTGATCACTCCAGAGGCGTTTCTGCTTTTATCACAAATTGAAGAGATGTGGACATTGAGAAACTAAGAATAGAAATACCTACAGACACTGGGAATAAACTACAAAAATGAGCAAATTACTATGATGAGCAAAGCAGGGAAGAAAAGATATGGTCCTCTAGGAAAACTGGGGTAGCCATGAGCAGAACACATCTGGGATTTGCTTCAAACTGACCTGGAACCAGAAGGGATCTCCAGACTGTTTTATACACAACACAGAAGGAGCACTGTGGCCTGTGCTTGAGATCCTGGTGGAGAGATGGGGGGAGTGAAAAGTGAAATCTGCAGAAAGTAACCAAAAGAGTGAGCCCAGGAAAAGATTTCTCCGGCGTCCAGGCGTAACTTTACCCCTCTTAGGGTGATCCATGAGTGGGGTCTGTCAAAACCCTCCCACTGAAGCAGGGTTCTGAAGGTGTCAGCAGGATTTGGTTGACTGGACCATTAATGGAGCTTCGGTTAATTATTGACTGATTAAGGATCGCCCTTATCTTTCCATCAGGACCTGGCTCAAGACTTAACGGTAAGCAATTTAGAGCCAGTGCGACCTTACCCACTTACCCACGTGTTTTTGTATGTTTGTTGTTGTTTCTTTCTTAATTCTCCTTTGGGTCACTTTAGCTTGTTTTTCCCATAAATCACATTCAGATCAGAATGGCCAGTCCTTACAGTGCTTGGGAGTCTTGGAAAGAACTGGAAATGAGAGGGCCTGGGTCTAAGTCCAGGGACAAAAGCCCTGAGAACTGCTGCCTTTTTTTCTTTCTTTCTTTCTTTCTTTTTTTTTTTTTTTTTTTTGCAAGACTTTGCTTATTGGGGCAGGTTTCCCCATGAAGCCTCTGGGAGAAAAGCAAGGCCTTTTTGTCTCTGAAATGCTGGGATGCTCAGCTCCTGGATGAGGATCAGCCCCCCAGCCTGCAAGGCGGCCTGTCCTTTCTGCTGAAGGCCTCTTGGCAAAGCCAGGGGATCAGCCCAGGCAGCTTGGGCCCAGCTGCCCCAGATAAGAGGTGGCCCGTGTTAATGCACAGACTTCCTCTGCACCTCAGCAGGGCCTTCCTTTTCCAAACAGTCTCCCTTTAATGTTGGCGAATGTTGTTTTTCCATTGACTCAACATCTAGCCTCTGGTGGTAAGCCAGTGGGGAAAGTTGGAGCGGGGGAGGGAGGAGGAAGGTGGGAGAGAGCCATGCCAAAGCAAGAGAGAGAGGGCCGGTCAGCCACATTTCCAAACACGCTAAACACCTGCTTTGGAAAGGCAGTGGCCGAGCCTAAAATTCTTGCTTCCTTTTGATTGAGATCAGCCTTTTGTTTCCCCCACAGGGCCCATCTGGGATGGGCCCTGGACACCCTCTTCCCCATAACACCCCCCTCCCCAGCAGCAGTTATTCGATGTGGAAACCTCGGTGAAGGATTCACAACTTTCCTCTATGAATCCTACAGTCTTACCTGTTTGATTCGATCTCTTGAATAAGAGAGTTATTGGGGTGTGTTGAAAAGGGAAAAGAAATTCTAAGAAAGAGATGAAAGAGCAGATGGAGAAAGCAAGCAGGTGAGGGAAGAAAGTTAGAAAAGAGCAGAGAAAGGGAAAATGAGGGAAGGAAAAAAAAATCAGAAGCCTGGAAATGAAAGGCAAAAAGGTTACAACAAGAAAGAACTAAAGGAAAAAAAAAAAGAAAGAACTAAAGGAGAAAGTGGAGAGGGGGAGGACGGTTGAAAAATAACATCTTCGAAATGAAAGTGTTTCCCCAGAAGCCTGCGTTTTCCACCCACAGGACTGACCTACCCTGGGTTTGGGATGGAGGGCAGTCCCTCAGGGGCTTCTCTGGGCCACTGGAGGTCAAAGGGCATCTTCAAAACCAAATCTTGATTAGAGCAAGCTAAATGTTTTGACTTGAGGAGACACGAAGGATTAAAAAGCAAAATAGAGCAGCGTGGGTAAGAAAGAAACAGGAAAAGAAAGAAAATTTAAAAAAAAAAAAAACAACAAAAACCTCACGGGAGACACAAAGGGAATGATAGAAAACACTTCTGAATCAGCTAGTCATCTACTAACAAGCTGCAAAGATTTCCAATGACAAGTTGTCACATTAGTTTAGTGAAACTGAAGCAGTACTTATCCCCTTTCCTGTGCTTAATCTCTCCCTGCGCGCCACAAAAACATGCTACCACGTTTAATAGGATTAGTTTCGTTCACTTTCTCCCCCAACCCCTTTTATTTTTTACAATTCTATTTTCAGCAAATACAGGGATCCTTGAATTCATTGACTTCCTGCAGTGCACGGCAAAACCTGGCATGCATGGTTTTTACCCTTTTAAAGACTCTATTTGAATCTGAAGAATGTAATTTGACTATTTTGTACCTTTTCTCCCCACTGAATTACTTGCTCCTCATGGAAATCTCCATAGCTTAGAGGGTGGGGGAGGGGGCGTTGATGGTAAAAGGGTCGAGATGTGGAACTGGGGCTAGAAAAAGCGGACAAAGCCCCGTCTTGCAGAGTTTATGTGCCCTGGGAGAAACTGTTCTGGCTCTGACCGCGGGCAAACCTGGGTGCTAATTCTGACTGCAGTTGCCGGCTTTGTGGCCTTCAGCAAGTGGTGAAACCTTCCCCAGCCTCAGTCTACTCATCCGTACAGTGGGGATAATTCTTAGCAGGGCTGTTGAGAGAACTACGCTGTTTCTTCCCTTCTAAGTTTCACTTTTTCTTATACTGTAGTATGTTTCTGCAATCAGTGTGTCTTACAATCCATGGTACATTTCAGGCCATCATGTTTTGCTTTTTCTCTCAAAGGCCATCTTTAAATTGAGAGTGTGTCTTACTCCCGATGGGATTTTAGAATTTTAAAATGGCAGCATGGTATAGAGCCTCTGGCCCAGTGGTAACACTGGAAGTGCTCTAGAAATGCTGAATTATCCATCACTGCTTATTACTACGTCTATTTGCCTCTTCGTGAATTCTCACTCAAACACCGTGGGATACAGAGAGGAGGAGGCGTGGACGCTTTTGCCCCTCATCCAGAATCTTCTAGACTTGTGCTCCCAATTGAAGTTTCAGAAACCAAACTAATTCAAACATAGAACTGTCTACCCATGTTGACAAAGACCCCAAATCCTCCAATCCACTCTGCTCCCTCAACAGGGTCACCAACTGCCCTTCTTAGCGCGGTGCTGTGAACATCACCTGTCTGCTGAACTGTGTTATTCCATTGGAGTCCACTTTGGGTTATGCCCCCCTCCTGCCCTCTGGGTGCTCTCCAGGCACTACCAACGGATTACCATGGAGGAGACGGAGGGGTGAGAGTGCTTTATCTGTGAGGGAAAAGGAGAAGGCCCAGGGGAACGGGGGGCAGGCGGAGCGACACTAGGCCTACAGCAGGAATGGAGGCACAGGAAGGGAGGCCCTGCGGGGGGCAAAGGGCTGTGCCTACAGAGGGAAAAGGGAGCAGGGTGCCCTCCACTGTGCACCTGCCAGCTCCCACACCCCCAGGGGGAGGCCCCAGGGTGTTGCACCCAGCCTGAGTCAGCCCTGAAGCAGGGTCCCAGGCCTTCCCTGTCAAGCCAGCCAGGGGGTTCCTAAGTCTCAGCGGGCTAGTGAGGGCCTGAGGAAGCCCAGTTGCTGTACCTTTCATCCTCCCTTGAGCAAAGGTCACACTTGGCCTCCAGACCTTTTCTGCTGCCTCCCCTTCGGCCCTCCAGGCACACGTCCATGCACCATTCAGGCCTCGTGAGCTGCCTTGCAGGGGAACTGGTGCTCCTTGCCTCTTTCCTGCCACAGGCACCCCGCCCCCCCCTCCACTGCTCTCTCCCCTTAACTCCGCTCCCTTGAACCCCAGGACCTCTCCAACTTGGGCTCTGCAGTGCATACACCTACATTCTTTCCTCACCCCCAACCACTCCCCTCCTACCCTCACTTTCGCCCTATCCACCCCTCCAAACTCTGCCCATCACCCCACACTATACCCCCTCAGCCTCTGCCCCTTGCCCCCTCCTCCCCCCATCTCTCCACCAGGATCTCAGATACAGGCCAAAGTGCTCCTTCTACCCAGGGAGTAAGAAGTCAGTGTCACTTGCCTCCCTGCAGCTTGGCCCCAGAAGTGTGTTTCTCTGTGGTTGTCTTGAGGTTCTTTATTTTGTCCCCTAGAGTCATAGCCATTTCCCTGAGGTCCAGAGAGCATGAATCTTCCACATTTGCCCCGAGATATCCACAAACCCTAGGAAGACAGGCATCTAGGGGTGATGCTTGAACTCCCTGTCACTCAGAGAGTGCCTCCTCCCAACCCCTGGGGTCATTCACTAGGGACTGGGTCCACAGATGCCCCAAGCTGGCCATCTGTCCCTTATCCCGGCCCAGGAAACACCCTGATTACTTATCTCAAGCTTTTGGAGGGTACCAGCAAATACCTTTTTGGAGATGTATAATTAGCTACTCACAGCCATCTCCAGTTCTAAAACTGTCACCCTTCTTGATGTTTCTCTGCTCATTCAGCCCATTCCCCTTCTCTGGCTTTCTTCCTCTCACACTACTGCAGAAACACAGCTGGGGATAACATCTTCCCGCCTTTCTTTGCCTTCTTGCAGTAAACTTGGGCTGGGCCCCCTCGTAAGGATGTTGGGGTGTGCTTGTGGTCATTGGTTTAAAAATAATTTCAGGAAGGGTTGTAGTTTACCTTACAGAGATTTGGGGGAGTTGTGCATTCAGACGTGTAAAAACATACCACAGATGATACACATTTGTCTTTTTTTACCTAGGATTGTTGACCTTTTTTCCCTTCTTGTTGTTCCCTTCTTGAATAGAACTTTTTGTCTTGTGGTTTTATTGGTCTGGTGGGCAGCTTCCGTAGGAAAGGTCTGCCATCTATAAAGCAGGGAAGGTGAGAGGAGAGGACTTCAGATCAGTGAATGATTCCTGTCTGCCAGAATGGACAGGTCTAGGTCCAAGAGCATAGAGCCTAGCCTCCAAACATGCACTAATTCTACTGTTTATGCCCTAAAAGGTGAGAGAAATGGCTCAAAGTTGCAGCTAAGCATATGCCAAAATGTGCCTGTGTGTACCTATCAAATGACCCTCCAGTTAGCTTCATCAAAATATTGGGGGGGGGGTTCTGTATAAAAGGAGAATAGATCAGTGAGATCAGTGCTGCACAGGCTTGTAGAGAAAATAGGTTCCCTTAGCACCAGTCATACGCTGAACAATTTTACTCTCTACAACTCTGGAAGTTGGGTATTATCCCCACTTAACAGATGAAAAGAACTGAGGCTCAGATAGAGTAAGCAACGCCCCTAAGGTCACAGAATCAGTAACTGAGCAGTAACTGGAAACACAGCATGACCCCCCAGATGCCCAGGTCCTCCCACTGATTGCCTAGCCAGGATGGGCCCAGAAATCTTTGTTTTTTGAAAAGTTCCCTTGGTGATTCTTGATTACTTTCCACTCTTGGGAACCACTGCTCCACATCAAACCCTCCCGCTATCCCTGTCACCGGGTCTTGCCTCTGAGCAGCCATCTCCACGTTGGATAAAACATTTAAAACATATTTAAATAGCAATTTTGAAAAACTCTGCAGCATATGGATTTTCCTTTTGATGTTAAAATGATGACAGACACTTAGATACCTCATAAAAGAAATATCACCAGAAAAAATTAGAGAAATCTGGCTTTCAACTTTGTCTTGCTTTAATTTAAACAAAATGCAACTTCCCAGAGTTACTCTCTCTCTCCCCCCAAATAAATCCAAACTGGGAGCTTCCTTCTCTGTGCCTGGCCTACACCTATTTATCTCTACCCGCTCCTGCATCGAAGCCCAGTAAGATGGACAGGAAGGATAACTTAAATCCTATCACCCCAAATCCCCAAAACCCACCCAAAATCGAGCTCCTCCTGGGAATTCACACCCTGGAGTCGAAAGACCAAAGAAAGAAGCTGGACTAACGGCCAGATGTCCTTAGATTAATTGACAAAAGAAAGGGAGTGGACAGGAGGGGAGGTTTCCATCCCTTCAAACGCCCCCCCCATCTTGGGTCCCGGGAGAGGCCCCCCTGGCCCAGGTGGAGCGCGTCCCCCGGTGCGGGCGCGCCGCCGCGGGAACGGCCCCCGCAGCAACAGGCGGGCGGCGGGCGGGGCGGGGGTTGGGCCGCGGGGCCGCTCGGGCCCGGCTGCGTCCGACGGTCCCTGCCCCGCGCGGCGCGGGGAGCAGGTGGCTGCCCTCTGCGCCCGGCGTGTGCCCAGCGCCCGCCAGCCGAGCAGGGCTCCGGCCCCGCGGCGGCCCCGGAGGAGGCGAGGGCCGCGGGGCCCCGGCGGGGCGGGCGGGACCCCCGAGGGCCCGAGCGGGCGGGAGGGGCGTGCCCTCTGCTCGGAGCGCCCGGCCGCCGCCGCAGCATCTCGCGCTCGCGGACTCGGGCGGAGAGGCCGCGACACCTCGCGCGGGGCCGCGGCGAGGAAGGAAGGGCCGGGAGGGAGGAGGAGACCGGGAGGAAGCCGCCGGCCGGGCAGCCCCGCTCCCGCCGGGGCCCAGGAGAGGCGACTCCCAGCCTTCCCTCCCAACCCGAAACTTTTCCAACCCACGCAGGCGTGTTCCTCACGGGTTTCGGCGGCCGGAGGCGCCGTCAGGGAGAGGCTCGGCACACACACGCGTCCCCCGACACGCGGGCGGAGGTACACGCCGGGAGGGACCGGGCCGCGGGGGAGGCGGCGGGCGGCCGCACAGCCTGAAGGGACTCCCCGCGCGCGACCGGCAGCGCCCGAAACCCTGCGGAAGCTCGGGGGTGTAGCGGTGCCCGCGGCTTCGCGTAACTTTGCCCACTGCGCCCCCGCGTGCAGAGGCGTCCCCTCGCACTCACGCCCTCACCCCACCCCGCTCCCCCGCGGCTGCGGCCCCAAGCCTGCCTTTGTATTTCAGGGACTGGGAAAGACCTGCTAATCTGAGCCGAAGGAGGAGGGATGTAAATTGCGAACATTCCACTCCCCGGCGCCCCCAGATCCCGAGGGAGAGCGCCCGGGTCTCCCCGAAAGCGTCCCCTCCGCTTCCCTCTGCCCTTGGGTCTCCAGCTTCTTTACTGCTGTGGACTGAAGAAGGTAAAGCACAACCCGTTGGATGCGAATAGTTTTTCTGAAAGCACAACCTCCCCAAATCCTGGCCCCCAAAGAGCCGGGCGGGGTTGGAGAAAGGCGCGTTATTTCGGGGGAGGGGGGCAAGAGCACCCCTCGGGAGGCGCGCGCGCGGCCTGGAGGACGCCTTGCCGGGCTCAGCGCGGCCGGGCCGAGTGGCTGGATTATGTAAGTAACAGCCCTCCGTGTGCTCACCACCATCTGTTAATATCTTGATATTGGGAAGTTCGGTGCCTGAGGCAAAGCCAGGGTTGGCGGCGCAGAGCTCCAAGCCTACTCTTTTCTACTCCCGGGCAGGGAATGAACCTCCCTTCGATTGCTCTCGCCCACTTCCCTAAAATCAAGTTAGTAGTGTGCCGCTTCCCTCACTCACAACCAGCCCCACAGGTGTGTGTGTGGACGAAGGGTGCTTTTCTTGGAGGTCACTTGATTGTAATGAATCCTTTCGATGAATTTATATTTTGACGACAATTCTAGTTTCCTTTAGGCATTGTGGTGGACCCCTATTTGGAATGGGAGCTTTATTACTTAAAAAAAAAAATTACTTTTTCTGCCAGTACACCGGCCCCCTGATTCCTGTAACGGTTATATTTCAACTTCTTTGGAGCGCTTGGCCTCTGTTTACTTGGAAAGCTGTTGGTTAAACAAACATCACTGGGTGGCTTCTAAGCAGTGGGGTTCCCAAGAGAGAAACGCCGCAGCTGCTACTTGCTACTGATCTTGTGGCATTTCTCCCGCCCCCCTACCCCCAATTCAGAACAGATCCAGGCTGGGCTTGGCGTCACACTGGGCACAGAGGATAGAGGGGCGTGGGGGATGAGAGAATGGCGGCCAGTCCGCCCTTCGACAGCCGGAAGCAGGCCGGCCTGCACCCTGGACTTGGTTTTTTTTTCTTTTTCTTCTCTTCACGGTGGTGGTGGTGGAGGAGGAGGAGGAGAGTGGATGGTTTTGTGTGTGTTTGTGTGTCCAGGTAGGGATCTTCAGCATCTTTCTCCCGAAATCCACGCCCACGTTGGCCTCTGTGCCGGATCCAGTTGAAATTCCCAGAATTGATTTGTTTAGGATCTGATGACGGTCCTTTGTAAGGTTTTAATTTTCTTATGTGCCAACTTCCCTCCTTCCTTCGTCTAAGGGCTTTAAGAAAGAACGGTGGAGGGGGGCCGAGATACACCGATGAAACGTCAAGGCAAAGTGTGTTTCACCCAGAACCAGATGCATTAAGTGATAACCGCAAGAGTTTGACTAAGAACTCACAGCAGATCCCCTTCCCATAAATAAGTAAATGCAGTGAGTCTGCATGGATGAGGTTTGTTGGAAGACCGGTCAGAACTTGTGTTAACTTTTAAAGTTATTGGGGTTGTGTTGCCAATGGGCGGAGGAAGGGGTTGACCCTAGGCTTGGCCCCTGGTTGCAGAGATGGAGCCAATACCTAGGCGACTTCTCGGCTCCGACCTGACCGATCGCTTCTCCCCTATCAGAAAACAAACCGGGAGTCGCCGGAGATAGGGGGCTGGGGCCTCACGCTTTGCTCTTGGGCGGCCCAAGACCTGGGAGCGCGCCGCAGCTTGGGCAAGAGAGGTTGCCAGGAGCCCCGCCTGTGCGTCGCCCCGACGGTAGGGGACAGGACAGGGCTCCGCGTACGTAGCTCACGGAGCTGGGCTACGGACCGAGCTCGCTTGCCCAGCGTCGCGCGCGCTCCAATGTCAACCAGCCGCTCTTGCGCCCTAATGCGGGCTGCGAACGGCCGCGGCAGAGCGCGGCGAGCCGCGAGCCTCCGCTGCGTTGGCGGGGGTGGGGTGGGGGAGCTTCCTTGTGTGCCAAGCGGGTTACCCCGACTTCCATTCAGGTCTGCCTTTCCCCGGGAGTGACAGAGGGGTTCCTGGGGTTCGCAGGGAACTTTTCCTGCCGCCAGTTCCGGGGCACAGAGTGTGCAAAACGTGCATCCGAGCGCTAGGTGCAATTGACATGACTTGTGGGCTAAAGTTCAAGCCATTTCCTTCCAGATTCTGAATCTTTTCAGTCCCTGGGCTCCGTTTCTCCCCCTTCTCCACACCCCTCCTCCTTCCCTGCCCTCCTTCCTTTTAAATGTCAAACTGAGCAGATGGTTTTAAGGTGCGGAGGACATATATCTTTTACTCCTACCAGTTTATTTGTGGGCTGGCGCTAACATATGTACAAACTGGGATACTTAAAGAAAATAATAGGACGGAAAAGAAGAAAGGAAGTAGCCTTGATCCATTCACAGAACGCACATTTCCGCGCTCAATACACCCGCTTACCTCGAAAGGACCCAACCAATAGAAGCATTATTCCATCCTGTATCTCTTGGGCACGTTGATAGATTATTTCTGTTCCCAGCCTAAACTGTCACATCCCGGTTACAACACTTCATACAATAGCCGATCACTGGAAGTGTGAGTGGTGTGTTTGTGTGCGTCTGTGTGGTTTCCCCAATGGTGTGGAGGGAGTATCTGGGGGTGACGCAAGGGGAGGAATGAAGGCTGGGGATGCTCAAGCAGGTCTCTTTTCTTGTCCCTGACACCTACCCTGGCCAGCTTGATTATTTTTTCCCCCTTCTTTTCAATGTTTGAATCCCGTGCCAAAAGTTTCCTACAGGGTATAGTCTCAGGCATGTTATCATCTTTATTCTTATTCAAAGAGAAGACTTCTTCATAGTCTGATGAATTTGAGGCTGAATTTGTAAATGTCCTAGGAAAGGGGTGTGTGTGTGTGTGTGTGTGTGTGTGTGTGTGTGTGTGTGTTGCAGAAGATGGTGGTGGTTGCCCGCCAGTGTACTTTTAACATAGCTCATAAACACTCTGTTGTCCCAAACAAAGTCATTCAACCTTTGGTCTGCCTGAATTCGAGGAACAGACGAAAAATACTTGCCCCCATCCTACCTAAAAACTGAGTGTGTAATCGACTAGGTATGAATGTTTCTGCTTCGCAGCCCTTGTAAGTCCTGGCTTTTATAGGATCTTTAGGACATAAACACGGTTGCTTTATTAAAAGCCGTTTACCGAGCCCGGTGAAAGACACGTTCTGGCTGCGGCTAGAAATGCCCTTTAGCATTAGTAAGTTGCAACCCCCCCAAGGAGCTCTTTAAGAGCCACATTATCTAAAGAAATCTTGTCAGTTATTTTTCATCCAAGAAATGTCAAACCAGAGTGAATTTTCTATAGCTTTATGTTGAAGCCCAAAATTTAAGCGTTTGAAATTTCTTACCTAATAAACTTCAAAGTTTGTTACCCAGGCGTCAAAACTGTGCACTCCTATATGAAACCTCTCTCTTTGGTCATTCTGGGGTGACTGAGTGCGGGGTAATTACGAGGTAATGTTTGCAAGATTTCTCCCCCCCCTCAAAAAAAGGCTACTGTTTCTACAACCCAAATAACCAAGGGCAAATACTCATATTCCTAATAATTTTGACGAGTAATTAACTGGAAGTCAGCCAATACTGGTCGGCTACCAGATGCAGCGGAGCCCAAGTGAAACCTCTGGCACCTATTATTTTAATCCCAAACCTACCTGTATTTTATTGTCCACCTCGCCTTTAAAAGGAAGCAAGGGTGACATGTATTCTTGATACTATCTGTGATCATTTAAAAGGTGGGACGACTTGAGCTACCCCACTCCCTCCTCCTAGACCACCCCACCCCTGAAGCCCCACTTTCTCTCCAGTACACTCTTCCGTGCCTTCCTCCACCCAAGTCAGCTCCACGCTCGGCCACTCGGGGAACTGGATCGGCTGCATCTGGGAAAGGAAGGGGGGTGGGGGGAAGGACCTGCGTCCTGGACGAGCTAGTGTGAGCCGAGCGCCGCTCGCGCCGTCGCCCGCTTTGCACAGTGCCCGCAGATGGCTCGCTCCGGCCCCGGCGCGGCGATCCCGTCGCCCCGAAGCGGTGGCAGGGCGGGGGCGGGGTTGGGGGCCGGGGATGGAGGCGGGGGGAGGGGGAGCGCGGGGCCCCTCTCCCCTCCTCTCTTCCCAGCCCCTCACCCCCACCCCTTTTATATTTTTTTTTCCTCCCAAGTTCTCTTGCCTCGCTATCCCCCCTTGAATCCGAAGGCGCCTCGCGATTGGGTGCTGGGGCCGGGTACGTCAGTCAGACTGTGACGTGCAGTCTTCCTGTTTCCTTCAGCTGTGTCTTAAAGTAAATCTTGTTGTGGAGCGGAGCCCTCAGCTGAGGGAGCGCTCTGAAATAATACACCATTGCAGCCGGGGAAGCGCCGCGGCGCAGACGAGCTCTCGCCGGGCCGCGCGTCGCTCTCCGCCGCTCCTCTCGCCTCCGCTCCTTTCTCTCCTCTCTCCGCGCCTCCCCGCTCTCCTCTGCCTCCTCGCCTCTCCTCTCCTCTCCTCTCCTCTCCTCTCCTGCCCCCTCCCACCCTTCGCCCCGTCCCCTCGCCCTCGCCCGCGCGCCCCGCTCGCTCGCCCGCGCACACTCACCGGCCCCGGTCCAGGTGGCACGTTCATCACCCGCAGGACACCGCCGCGTGCGCGCGCGTGTGCTCCTCTCCCTGCCGGCGAAGCCGCGCTCGGGCCCCCTGCCCTCCGCACCGCGTAAGTATCCGCTCCCCCTCGCCAGTCCCCTCCCCTTTTCCAGAATCACTTGTCCTGGCTTGTTCTTGAATGGGAAGAGAAGAGAAGAGACTCCCATGACTCATACCCGTGTAAACATTTTTTTTTCCAGGAGAAAATGGTGTTATTTAAATGAATCGTAATAAAATAGCCTCTAAACAGTTTCTAAGCAGGAGCCTCGGTGGAACTCAGCGCTCCGCTGCTCCCAGTCCCTGAGAGTAAGTGATCCGCTTGGCTTTTATTTCTTTCTCTTTCCTGCTGGTGGCTGGGGTGGTGGTGGCGATGGGGGGGGGGGCGGCTGATACTGCTGGACTTGTCGCTGATCTTGTCACCTTTTGTGTACTGTTTCTGGGCTGTGAGGAGGCGTTTGCTTCCTTTCCTTCTTTCTCCTGCCCTGCCTCCTCGGGAGAGAGGACCGCGAGGGGAACCGGGTCGCTTTTTGTTCGCCTGGATCCCCGCTTTCCGCCAAGCCTCATCCTCCCCGCCTCCCCGGGCTAAAACTCCTGTGCGGGTCCCCTCGTCCTTTCTCTTTGTCTTGTTTATTATTGCTGCCTTTCTTCCAGGCTCTTCCAATTTGCTTGTCATTTGCATACCTTTCACTTCTCCTTTTTAACCCCAGCAGAGGGCTGGGGCGTAGGGAGGAGGGGAGAGGGAGGAGGAGGGCGCTCTGTTACTTTCCTCGCAAAACGCCGTCGAAGCCGAAATGTTGAAATCGGGGTTGGAGCGGTGGAGAGATGGTCCCGGGAAACCCGCGCGGCGCCCCTCTCCCGAGCTCCGAGGAGCCAGGGCTAGGTCAAGTTGAGTTGGGTAAGGCGGCGGCGGGAGCCCCGGGAGGCGGGGCGGTGCAGGGATGCGGGGGCCCGAGCGCCGCAGGGGGCCCGAGTGGCCGCGGTGCAGGGGGGGAGGCGGCAGGGGATGTTCTCCCGCTGCGGATGTGCGAGGCGGGGACCCTCTGCGTCCTCGCTGGCAGGCTGCGCGGTCGGGCTGCTCCGATCTGGTCTCGTCTCGGTGGTACCTGCGGTTCTGCCCCAGTTCGGAGGACTGGGGAGGGAGAGCAGAGGTGAGGGGGATCGTTACAGGGAAGAATGGTGAGGAGCGCGGGAAGAGCCGCTATGGGGGGCGAACAGGGGGGGGGGGGGGGGGGGGGGGGGGGGCGTTGGCAGGGAGACATCACCAAAGTCCAGTTTACCAAGTTGTCGGTTCTTCTGGCGGGCTGGCCACTACTCCTGCTAAAACTGAATGTTGGTGAAAAGTGTGGATTGGAGCGGGGGTGGGGCGTGGAATGGCTGAAGGGAGTCGCTTTCCAGAGAGACTCACCCGTCTCCCGCCACTTCCCAGCTCTTTTCGGAAGTTGAGAGCCCTCCAGGCTGGCGGAGAAGGAGGAGGAGGAGGGGCTGGGCGACCGTCTTAAATAGCCCAAGGAGGCAGGTTGGAGTGTGAAACTGCTGTTCTTGGCAATCCAGAACCCTACTCCGCCTGGGGGAAGGCTGGGAACTCACCTGCTTGTTTTTATTTTTCCAAGAAGGTCTGTGTTGTCTCCTTGAGCTTATAAAAACAGTGCGAGCACAGGGTGGCCTTCTCTCAAAGTCAAGGCTTTAAGTGTCTTGTTCTCTCTCCCCCTTCCCCTCTGCCCCCCCTTCCCTCAACCCCTCCCTCCCGCCCTCCTTCCCTCCCACCTATAACCTCCCTTACAAAAAAATAATTTCCTTTCCTAAACTAGGTAGGCAGAAGTCTATTAGTAGAGTGCTGGGCATGGGCAGGGCCTGACAGGTGTGTTGTGTCAAGAAAGACAGGTGCAGATTTCCTCTGTGTCTGTGTGTGTGTGTCCAGTTCCAGACCACAATGTGTGCTCCAGGCTTCCCGAGGTTTATGAATTTATGGGTGCCCGGGTTAATAGGATTGTGCGGGCTAATGGGAACCGGGCTGTTGTTACGTTTTGAGCCCTGCCGTGGGAGTTCTTTGCTTGGGGGGTAGGGGGTGCGAGCTGGTTTGTGTTGGCTTATTTTTCTTAAGGATGTTGGCAGGCGGGGGCTGGGGCTGTGTCTCAGACTTGTGTCTGCCCGGTGGCTGAAAGCACCCCCACCTCAGGCAGCAGGTGGACGGAGATTGACTTTCCCTTTGCTTCCCTCTCTGGTTTATGCCTATCTCACAGGTCTGCGGTGCCGAAGGGGGGTGGGGGAGAGCTGTCTTTTGTGTGCGCGTGTGTTTTGGGCAGCCATGGGTGGTGTGTGTAACTGCCAGGATACCAAAAGTCATTTGGAAGTGTTACTGTTGTTAAAGCTTATCTTCTTAGGATGCTTTCTCCCTGCCCAGAAAGAATAGGTATGTGCACAAACTCTTTCAAGTCCGATGTTAAATACTCTCATAAAGTAGAATGAGCCTGTCATTGTACCAGACATGTGCCAGATGTCCTAGTTATTACTTGGATGGAGAAGGAAAATCTCAAGTACGTGCGAGGTAACCGCTCGTTTCTATTGGATGCAAGATGCAGGCAGTCGGCTCTCTGAAGAGTTTCTTGCAAGAACTTCTGAGTATTTTCAGAATGGAATGAGCTATGTGTGGTGAGCAGGGAAGAGAGGAGCGTTCAGGTTAACCTGTCCATATGCTACAACGTGGACCTGTTTCTATAATGGCAAAACAGGGGAAAGTAAGGACTGAGGCTTGATGTTGCAGGGAGGTACTGAGAGTTTAATGTAAGCACTGTGGCTGGATTATTCAAACTTGACTTTTAAAGTTTTTCTTTAAGCAGGCTACTTCTTGTGTGCCATAGAAATAGATTACATGGCGAATGGTTTTCTCGGTTGGTTTTGCTGTTTGGGTGGTGATGGTTGTTTCACGAAAATGAGATGGCCTGGGTGTTTGCTCTTTAGCCTTAACACATTAAAGTCCCTCCCCCAACACTCTCCTTGGATTCTTTGGCAGTTCTTTCATGTCATCTATGGATATGTCCATTCGCTTTATTTTTAATGGGGATTATCTGCGCTTGGCACTTACTGATATTTTTTGTGTCCATTATGCAGAATTCTGTTTAGTTTAATCACCACCTTGTGGGGAAAAAAAAAAGTCATGCATACGTAACATGCATCTTTGTTCTCACTTTATTCATTTCCTAGCATGGTTCCTCTATAAGGAGCACTTGCAATCTTAAAGCGTCAGCTAGCTGCCAGGGTTGCTCTTTATTTGTTCAAAGTGCAAATAGGCCTTTTCATGAATTTCTTATATCATTTAAGGGATTGTCTTGCATTTTCTAATATAAGGAATTTTTAGGTTTAGGGCTAACAAAGAAATTATAGAATGTTAGTGGTTTTATGATATGAGGATGGATTGTGTGTGACATGTTATTATAATTGGATTCTAATTAAGTACGTGTATAAACTGGAAAGGACATACACGTGAGGAATTTCTCAAACCTTATTGCCTAGTGTACTCTAATGCTTCAAAGGCCATTTAGAGTATTTCAGTGTTCCACGAAAAGAGAAAAAGCGTAAGAGTTTTGCCTTGAGGTCATTTATTTAGTAATTTGGTGAATTACTGCTTTTTAAATAAGTACAAGTGAATATTTTTGGCATGTCTCAGAAAATATTCTGTGCTCATTGTGCAGGTGGAAAATGTGTGGCATTTTTGGTAGGATGGAGGAATTTTCAGTGAAGTGGTTGTGATTTGAGAACTCTATTATGATCGGAAGTTTTGAAGCCTGATATAAGATTTGACAATACAATCTTAGTTAATTGAAGTATTAACTTGGGTCAAGTGGGTTCTTCAGACTAAACATAAGATGCTTTCTTAACCTTACAATAAGCAGAAACATGTCCGAAGGGCAAGTTGCTAATTAGCAGAAATGAACTCTTGAATACAGTGAGGAGGGCAGCTTGGTGATTTGGTGGGGTTGGAGGGGAGTACCTCCATCTAACCCTCTGATCTTTTTCCCCTCCTTGAATGACTGATTTTTAGGTGGATTTTATAATGTTCTTTGTTAGTGATATTCCACTTGGAATTTCGTAACCAGGTTGGCCCAAGTAGATTAGAGGCCCAATTCAAAGGTGGTTTTCCGTAAGAAATAAAGTGTAGGCTTGAGCAATTTCTTCAAATAATTTCATCAACAAAGACAGATAATCTAAGTGATCCAAACAGGAAACCATGCCAACCTTACACTCCCCCCGTCTCATAAAAGATTTGTCTGAACTGTTTGCATAATTACCATAATGAACCCTTCTTTGTCCAGAATCTGGACTCCAGATAGATACAGTAAAAGTTGTGCTCCCCTCCCCCAAATAACTTCTTTATTAAAGTAGAGCACTTAACCACTTTCTCCTTCACATACTGCAGTGTTCCTTTGAAATTCTTCACTGAAAATTCTTTTCTAACATGAAGCCACCAGGTTCCTTAGGAGTCCCCATGTTAGATCATCTGACATTCTCCAGATAATTCAGATCTTAATGAATCTTTTGGAGTAGTTACAATGTGACTTGATTATACCCGGATGTGTGTTCTTATCATTTTCTGGGAGGAATCTGCTCTGTCAAGATATTCATTGTATAAGAATTAGTAAAGCATTTGTGTACCAAATGTATGGCAAAATATTTAACAATAGAACTATTCTGTCTAGGTTTTCATACCAATTACAGAGGAGTTTATAGGAATACAATATGTGTACCCAAACAACAATCCATTTGGGTTCAAATTCTATATCAGTAATTTTTTCTGCAGACTTGCTAATTTTGGTGTTCACAAGTGCTGATCAAAAGGTTTCATGTTGCCTGGTTAAACTCAAAAGTAATGTTAAGATTAAAATATAATAAGAGTCAATAATAATTGTAGTTGAAACCTTGTGGCTTAATACAGATGCTGAGAAATAAGGGAATTTCTAAACATCTTAATGGACAGGATGGTGTGGTGTCAGTGATAAAGTCAGGGCATAGCATTCTCTAAATTCTGAATTAGGAAATCCATGGAAGCGCCTTTCAGAGTGTTTTTGAGTGATTTAATTTCTATCAGCGTCACGTAACAATGCATTTTCTCAAGTGGTGTATGTGTTCACATAGAGATCTTGTTTATGAATCCAGATGCTAATGAAGTATTACATCAAGCAGGTATAATGGCTTCATCTCTATGGCCTCCATGGGGTATGGTCCCCGTGTGTACTACTACGATACCTTTGGTTCTAAGTTTTAGGTCTTAGCTCTATGGAGAGATGTCTCGACTTGTGCCTGTTAACATAATGCCTTGTGTCAGTGGAATATACAATTTTTCCTCTTTGTGTTGTCTTATTGGTTACATCTCAGCTGAACATTTTATAACACCTAAGAATGTTTAAATTCTCTTAGCCCAAAGCAATAGCAAATCGTTACCTAATCTAAAAATGATGACCGGTTAAAAAAGGATTGCAAGAATCACTCTAGTTTGGTGAGTTTGAAGAAGTAACAGGATATTCTCTTCTTGAAAGACCCAACAAGGATGTTTAATTCACACTTAACCATCCACCAAAGATGAGAGTATCGTATCTTTCCACCTTAGGAAGAGCACAGCCCTCTTCTTGGCTTGGGCAGGAGGCAGGGATGCAGCTGTTGATACATAGGCTGGCTGAGAGGAAGTGCAGGTGACACAGAGGTAAATGGCAGTTGGGAAAGGAAGGGTGCCTGGGCATGACCTTGTGCTCATCTCTTACACCAGCCTGTCATTTCTGAGCCTGTTGCAGAAATGCTCTTCCCCTAGCAAGGATGGGTAGGAGGAAAATCTATATTGGGTGTTAAGATGAATAGAGGAAGAAAAAGACTGCAGAAAGTTTGTTCAGCGTTTTGATTGGAGACTCATGTGTTTTTCAGGTGATATTAAAGAGAAAAGGATTTGCACACAAAAAGAAAAAAGGTAAAATTTTTAAATAAAGGCAATGAACTCTATTTTTGGAGAGCTGATAGACACACAAAAAAGTCCTCCTTGCAAAGACCTACCCCCAATGTGCAAGTCTTCCTGGGCTTTGAAATAATTCATCCCTTTTCTTGTTTGTCTCGGTCTTTTTCTTTTTCTCATCTGATCGTTACACCCGATTTATCAGATCTAATGTGTCAGTGAAATATTTGTCATTGCATTTTTGTATTCCTGAATGCAGTTTTATTACTGATGTGTGAGGGTTCCAAATCATTCTGAAACCGATATTGAAACCTGTATTGAAGTTCTTAAGATCTGTTTCCTTTCCGACTTCAGGAAATTTTATCCTGGGGCATACAAAAAGTATTTTATTTTTAAGCATATGAAAAATATGGAGAAGCATCCTATCGCCTGCATGATACTCTAAAATAGTCTTTTTCAAGAAATGTTGTATCTTCATATAAAGACCAGGAATAAGGAATGCAGGATGAAATCTTTGTTGCTTAAAAAAAAAAAAAAAAGAAAGAAAAGAAAAACCCACACACGGTCATCTAAGCGTTGAGCATTTTCTTGATTTTTACAGGTTATTTCATGCTGAAATTATGCCTATTTGCATGGATAGTCATTCTTTAAAACTAGCCACAGATGCAGTCCTAGGGAGCACGTAGATGTTTTTACAGGTGAACCGAAAGAGATGGGAGCTGTTCCAAACACTCTGCACGCTGCCCTTGGCAATAGACCCTGTTATTGTGAAGATGTGCTCTGTTAAGCAAACGTGAAGTTTAATATTAGATAAACCCTGTGTGAAAAAAATATTTTCATTTTCTTCATAAAATGCTAATTGTAAGTAAAAAGATACAACATCTTATATTTACACAAAATTTGGGGCCGGCCTCACTAGGTAATAAGTCACAAAATATGTCAAGTGCCTTTTATAAAATGCAAGGAAGGATATTCTCCTTTTATATGGGTCCTCAAGAAACAATGGAAGTTCATATGCAGAAGAGGTACTGCTCTTTCCTCCTGTGTTCGGATTGATGCCATCTCCCCCTTTATTTATCTTTTTTCTTTAATTTGGCATAAGAAATATGATTCATAAATGGTGTATGTTAAAGTTTCCTTGGGCATTGGGAGTATTATTTTGGCAGACTGGAACAGAAGAAAAGTGATAGCAAAGATGTATTTACCCTCGCCGAACTCAACTTATTGGTCCACATATCGTTTTCTAAAATGTGACAATTCCTTCTTTTGCAGCAAGTCCAACTTTGTAATAATTTAAGTCATCAAAAGGACATCACAGAAATGTATAAATATTCTCACGCTAGTGTTAAAATATAGCAACAGATACCATTTTCGAATGTGATTTTACTAATAAAAATGCATATCTATGCTAAATAAGCAGACTTGTAAAATGAGTAGTTGTGCACTTATTTCAATGTTAAATTGACCATTTATATTGGAAAGATGCTGATGGGGTGTTCTCTTTCTCTTTTTGTATGTAACAAAAATATTTTAAAATTCAGCAATAAAGGGGGTGTGTTAAGTATTTGCATTTATTTTCAAGTCCTTTTCCTTTAATAGCATTAAACCACAATAATTTTAACTCAGAAATGGAATTTTTCATCCAAATTTCACACAGCCTCAAAATTGAACCTTATTCCTTAAGTATAGACCACTTTCATCTTCTTCTGTAATATGAATCTCAATGCCCAAAATTTAATCAATTGGTTGTCAGAGGCTGTGTTCTTATAATCTACTGTTTCTTCTGAAGATAAACAGTATCATTTTAGGCATTTGTGAAAGAGAATCATATTACTGGTGCTTAAGCAGTTTTTGCTTTTTTTTTTTTTTTAATCTTAATCCATCTTAAACCAGTGGAGCAGAAATATTTAAAAATGTTTCATTTCAAGCAGAGTGCATAATAAATTGCAATAATTGTAATGTGCCATAAATCCCAGAGCCTATGCATTTTGCATTTGATTCAGGATTGAGGTCAGGAAATTTGGAGAAATTTAAAGAAAATGATTCATCAGTCCTTTTGTTCTGTTGGCCAGGGTCCCGGGATTCTTGAGCTGTGCCCAGCTGACGAGCTTTTGAAGATGGCACAGTAGCTGTCCAGTGATGCCTGACCATGACAGCACAGCCCTCTTAAGCCGGCAGACCAAGAGGAGAAGAGTTGACATTGGAGTGAAAAGGACGGTAGGGACAGCATCTGCATTTTTTGCTAAGGCAAGAGCGACGTTTTTTAGTGCCATGAATCCCCAAGGTTCTGAGCAGGATGTTGAGTATTCCGTGGTTCAGCATGCAGATGGGGAAAAGTCAAACGTACTCCGCAAGCTGCTGAAGAGGGCGAACTCGTATGAAGATGCCATGATGCCTTTTCCAGGAGCAACCATAATTTCCCAGCTGTTGAAAAATAACATGAACAAAAATGGTGGCACGGAGCCCAGTTTCCAAGCCAGCGGTCTCTCTAGTACAGGCTCCGAAGTACATCAGGAGGATATATGCAGCAACTCTTCAAGAGACAGCCCCCCAGAGTGTCTTTCCCCGTTTGGCAGGCCTACTATGAGCCAGTTCGATATGGATCGCTTATGTGATGAGCACCTGAGAGCAAAGCGCGCCCGGGTTGAGAATATCATTCGGGGGATGAGCCATTCCCCCAGTGTGGCATTAAGGGGCAATGAAAATGAAAGAGAGATGGCCCCGCAGTCTGTGAGTCCCCGAGAAAGTTACAGAGAAAACAAACGCAAGCAGAAGCTGCCCCAGCAGCAGCAACAGAGTTTCCAGCAGCTGGTTTCAGCCCGAAAAGAACAGAAGCGAGAGGAGCGCCGACAGCTGAAGCAGCAGCTGGAGGACATGCAGAAACAGCTGCGCCAGCTGCAGGAGAAGTTCTACCAAATCTATGACAGCACCGATTCTGAAAATGATGAAGATGGGAACCTGTCTGAAGACAGCATGCGCTCGGAGATCCTGGACGCCAGGGCGCAGGACTCCGTGGGGCGGTCAGATACCGAGATGTGCGAGCTGGACCCGGGACAGTTCATCGACCGCGCGCGCGCCCTGATCAGGGAGCAGGAGCTGGCGGAGAACAAGCCGAAACGCGAAGGCAGCAACAAAGAAAGAGATCACGGGCCAAACCCCTTACAACCAGAAGGCAAGCATCTGGCCGAGACCTTGAAGCAGGAGCTGAACACCGCCATGTCGCAGGTTGTGGACACTGTGGTCAAGGTCTTCGCAGCCAAGCCCTCCCGCCAGGTTCCTCAGGTCTTCCCGCCTCTCCAGATCCCCCAGGCCAGATTCGCCGTCAACGGGGAGAACCACAACTTCCACACGGCCAACCAGCGCCTGCAGTGCTTCGGCGACGTCATCATTCCGAACCCCCTGGACACCTTTGGCAACGTGCAGATGCCCGGTTCCACGGACCAGACGGAAGCACTGCCCCTGGTGGTCCGCAAAAACTCCTCCGACCAGGCCAGCGCCGGGCCCGCGGCCGGCGGCCACCACCAGCCCCTGCACCAGTCGCCTCTCTCCGCCACGGCCGGCTTCACCACGTCCACGTTCCGCCACCCCTTTCCCCTTCCCCTGATGGCCTACCCGTTTCAGAGTCCCTTAGGTGCTCCCTCCGGCTCCTTCTCGGGAAAAGACAGAGCCTCTCCCGAGTCCTTAGACTTAACTAGGGAGACCACGAGTCTGAGGACCAAGATGTCGTCCCACCACCTGAGCCACCACCCCTGTTCACCAGCACACCCACCCAGCACCGCGGAAGGGCTCTCCCTGTCGCTCATCAAGTCCGAGTGCGGCGATCTTCAAGACATGTCCGAGATCTCACCGTATTCGGGAAGTGCAATATCCTTTTCTCTTCCACCCCCTCGAGGAAAACCAAACCAAACCAAACCAAACCGAAAGGCTTCCCCAAAGGTCAGGTTTCCACACTATGTAGAAAAACGGAGATTAGTATCTTCTTAGGAATGCAATCTTTCCTATTATTCAGAGTAATGGGCTTTTATCGGTGCGCGCGTGCTGCACTCCTGATTGCACAAAAGCTTGCAGGAAACCTACATCTTTGCAACTTTCACAACTTGTTAATTGCCTCAGAGAGCTGGTATTTAATATGTGCTTTTCCAGCAGTGCTTTTTCTGCTATTCTTCCTGTATTCTCTCTTCTTTCTTTCTTTTTTTTAAATTTCTTTTAGGAGTAGAGTCAGAGGTGGACCAAAAATATCTTATTGTAATATTGAATTCTATCAGTTTTTTTTTTTTAAGGTGTTAAGTTTTATCATGGAGTCCAGAGAAAAGTCAGTTTTGAGATCCCTAAGATTCCATA
>ML104413.1:99390-125854 GCA_003697995.1 Taxidea taxus jeffersonii | reverse complement strand
AAAAAAAAAAAAAAAAACCCTAGGCGCAGGGGGCACCCCCTTTTACCGAGGAGCTGAGGCTCTGGAAGGAAGAGAGGGAAGCGAGGTTAGGCATGTGGACAGTGGGGCCCCCGAAGCCTGGCTCTGTCCCTGGGCTGTGTTGGGGGTGAGGCCTAGATGTTTATTTTCTGCCCTTGGAATTCTGTGATCAGGTTGCTGGGGAAGAGAGGTGCTAGTCCTTTTCTGTTTCTCTCCCTGGGCTGCTCAGTGTGGAAACTATCCATTCCTAGGGGCTGCCTTTCCTTGTCTCTTTTCAGACAAGCAGGGCTTAGTGCACGAGCAGCACAGATGGGCTTATTCCCCCACGGACACCGGGGTTACTGGAGTTTCTGTAACTTGTTGTTAATTGCAACTGTATTTTTTTGGGCCAACCTCCACTTACCCTGGGCCAAGAGCGCCATGGGGAGCCCGGCAGTCACCCTGTCCTCGAGGCAGCTCAGCACATGTTCTCCTGCTTTGAGCACTGTGGTGCCTTGCTGCCGAGAAGAGCCCCCTGCCTGCCTGGAAGAGTCTGCCATTAAACAGACGCCCCTTCACTGTCCCAAGGGGCAGCCCCGGGAGCCAGGCCTGGCCGCTGCCCACCTTCTCGGCCCCTCAGACGCTGCCCCCATGATGCCCCGCGGCAGCTGTGTTCCCACCACCCCAGCGATCCCCCCCAGCCACTCCCTGCAGCCCACCGCTCTGTCTCCCCGCAAGCTGCAGGAGGACGCGTGTACCCCGTCTCCGTGCCGTACTCCAGCGCCCAGAGCACCAGCAAGACTAGTGTGACCCTCTCCCTCGTCATGCCCTCCCAGGGCCAGTTGGTCAACGGGGCCCACAGCGCTTCCACGCTGGACGAAGCCACGCCTACCCTCACCAAGTAAGCCCTCCCCCGCCCCCAGCCACCCCCAGCCCTGCCTCCCAAGACAGCCCTCTGTGCCTAGACGGGGCCCAGTCCTGGGCTCGAGTGATGTGGGGTGAGGTGCACTGGGGTCTTGTACCTCTCACATTCCCCATTCCATCCCTGGGGATCCTTCCCAGACCGGGAGGCGGGAGGAGGCCACCCTGCAGGTTCCAGCAGCTCACTGAACCCAGACCTGGGCTGGGTGGGGGTTCAGGGGCCAAGTGGGCGAGGTGGGCCAGGAGGAGACAGGCCGCCGATGCAGATGGCTTGCTGTTTGTGCTTTCCTGTGGGTCCCACAGACTCGTTTTCCTTTAGTGGGAAGGGTCTCGTGTTCTTTTCTCTTTTCCCCATCTCCCCATCTCTGAGCCTCTGCAATGGCATCCATGCTTGAGGGACATTGTTTGGCCTGTGCTGGCTTGTCAGAGCTGGGGCTCTGACTAGAGCGTCCCACTTTAGCTTTAAAGTGAGTCGTCTAGTTCAAGGCGGGGGTGGGGGGGTGGAGGGGGTGCATGGAGGCACTAGGAGGCCCAGAACCTAGGGGTGAGCAGGCTGGCCCCTCTCCTCGCTGCAGACCTGCCTCACAGGTCCATGTCCCTCCAGCCCCTTCACTTCTGTGGAATGTCCACCCCCCGCCAGCCCCACCACACCAGGGGACCCAGATCTGGTTTCCACATTCCAGCCCTGCACAGAATAATAGGGATGCCACACCCAGCCCACGCAGAGGATGTGGCCAATTGAAAGGGCCACCCAGGAGGGAGTGGTGCTGTGGGCCTCTGCCCCCCAGGGGGCCTTCCCCTCTCCCTGCCCCCACAGCCACCACTGCTGCTGCCTCCGCTGCTGCTGCTGCGGGCCAGAGGGGCCTGCCAGGCAGTCGAGCAGGGGGCATCCCAAGTGCACAGGGCTGCCTGGAGGAAAGAAACCCCAGCTGGGTCCTCAGAGACAGAGCAGGACAGTAGGGGTCCCCGACCAGGCAGGAGAACTGGCTCTCCTGCCGCACCTCTGCTTCTGGGGCCCCTGCACAGCCCCTTTCCTTTGGCCTGTCTCTGAGTGGGAGGTGGGCTCTGCTGTGGGTGGGCCAGGCCTGGGGGCTGGGCCGGCCTACAGGTAGTGCCCACTGTGAGGTGTTTCATGACAGAGCAGGTACCCAGGGAGCTCTGGCGACAGGGAGCCTGTCCCCACCAAGCCAGTGAGAGGGGAATGAGAAGAGGGGAATGAGGAAGGCTTTTGGGGAGCAGCTAGAGTGGACCGCCTCTGGCTTGGCACTGCCCTGAAGGAAATGGTCTGTGTCCCATTCTGTCGCCATTGGGATGCCTGGCGATTGAGCCCTGGAACTGAGTGATCCATTCTGTTAAATTCTAGTTCACTTGAGGATCCACATAGAGCTAGAGCTTGGGAAATACACTTGATTTTTCACTTGCCATTAAGAACATTGCCCGGGTTGGCTCTGGCCTGGGGCCGGAGGGCCTCTGTGTCATTGACCAACTGTCCCCTGCGGTCCCCACAGCCAGAGCCCAACCCTGACGCTGCAGTCCACCACCACGCACACGCAGAGCAGCAGCTCCAGCTCCGACGGGGGCCTCTTCCGCTCCCGGCCCGCTCACTCTCTCCCGCCTGGCGAGGACGGCCGCGTCGAGCCTTATGTGGACTTTGCTGAGTTTTACCGCCTCTGGAGCGTGGACCACGGCGAGCAGAGCGTGATGACAGCCCCGTAGCCCCAGCCAGGGGACGTGGCCTGAGCAGGACCTTGCCCGGGGATGAGGGGGCCCAGCTCTGGGGCCAGATGGGCCTTTTCCTGGCATCTGCCTGTTCCGAGGTGGGGCAGGGTGCCAGGGAGCGCCCAGTCCTCAGCCTGCACCATAGTCGCACCCCACCCGCATCCAGCCGTACTGGGTGCAGCAGAGAACGTTCTCCAAGAGCAGCCCCATACACTGGACCTTGGCCCCGCACAGGAGCCTGGAGGCCCCGTCCTCGGGCAGACTCAGCTGGGACCGATGCTGTTTCTCCAGCAGGGCTCAGGGCAGAAGCCACACGGGCTGTGAGCCTGTTGCGTGGGGCAGACTTCGAGGAGTTCTTCGGCCCAGCATGCCAGGGGTCTGGCAGCCGCCGCCTTCTCTGCCCCCGCAGCCCTGGGCAGGGTTCCTCCCTCCCTCCTTCAGCCTCCAGACTCCAGCCCTGCATGGCATCTGCGCCTTCAAAGCCTGCACCTATCCCTTGGCCTCCCCGGGTTGTTTCCTGTGGTCAGTGTTCATGAAGGCCAAGGGAAGCGTGGGGAGCCTGGGCTGGCCACACCTCTGGGCGGGTCAAGTGGAAAGGAACGGGAGGTCCAAGAGGAGCCCTGGTCCTAGAGCCCACCGAAGGGGGTGGGCTGGGCATGGCTGGGCCTCCACAGACCTGGGGATACAGGAGAGGTGAGGACGAGCCGGGACTGAGTGGGGATAATGGCCACTCACTGACCGTGAGTCTTCACTGGCTTTAAGGGAAAAACAGGTCAGGAGTCAGGCTGGTGGGGGAGAGGTCCTTGGAAACCAGGTGGCCTGGGTGACCGGGAACCTCAGAGGCACACCCCACTTCTGCAGACACTTAGGGACGGGATCAGAGCAGCCCAGGCACACGTTCTCTGCCTTCGGTGGGCACAGGCTGGCAGGGCTGTCCCCACTGGCAGAAGAGGAGGCAGGCCCAGGATGTCGGCTCCCACAGCCAGCAGTGGAGAAGCCAGACCGCTTCATCAGTCTCAGAGGCGGCCCTGGATCCCCCTGCCCCTCCCCAACTCTCTAGCTCCTGCCCCTCGACGCCCCAGGCACAGCTTTTACCAGGGACTGGGTGCTGCGTGCAGCCTTCAGGGTGCCTGGACTTGGGACAGTCATAGGCAGGCTCCAAGGCCCCGCTCACTGGGCGGCGCGGGACCCCGTCTCCCTGCGGCTGAGTGGGCAGGTGCGGGGCTGGCGGGGGACAGTCTGCGCGGAGAACAAGAGCCTCTCGCCAGAGAGCCGCCGCCACCTGCCACTACGAGGCCATCTCTGGTCCGCAGGTGAGCAGATTTGAAGGCTGTCTCGAGGGCTTGCAAACAAAGAGAATTCTCTTCCAAGAATGTCTCTGTGATGCTGTTCGCTATCTAGAAATAGAATCCCTTTTTTACGGCAATAAAGAAAGAGTAATAGGTGGTCTTACATGCCGGGTGTTGAGCGCTGCCATTCAGGTCTCGTGTACCTCGCCGCGGCCTGGGGGGCTGGGGGCCTCCTCCCGTCCTCCTGCTCAGCGGCATTGCTGGGACGCAAACCCCAGCCTTCTAAGGGGACCTGCGCGGCCGGCCTCCCAGCCCTGGGTGTCCGGCGTCCCTCCCTGTCCCCGCACATCTGGAGAGGGGGACAGTTTTCTCGTGCTCCAGGCCCTGTGCGCTTCCTGACAGGGAACCCAGTTTGGTGTGTGAGGACCAGTGTGGCGGGCAGAGCTCCGGGGCACCGGGACGGCCCCCTCCCCCTGTCACCAGATAGTGGACATTCAGAGAGTGCCTTTGCTTTATTTTGGTCTTGTTTGGGTGGAGGGCTTTCCGGAAATCCTGATCTACAAGTACTAGCCTCTCCCTGCTCTGTGGAACTTGACTCGCCCATCTGACAAGGGCATCTGCTTAGAGGCAAAAGCAGAGCTCAGTGTTTGGGTGCCGGCATCTGAGGCTCCTGGGTTCCCCTGCCCCTCTCCTGGGAAGGGCTCCACCGGCAGGACGGCCTTTCAGGGCCCGTCCCCACTCCTCAGCTTCCCCAGTGACCCTCGGGAAGCCCTCGGGAGCGCTGCTGGCCTGAGACCTGGAGTCCTGGTGTCAGCCCCGCACCCTGAAAGGGAGGCGGTGGGTCCCCCGTCTCTTAAGTGAGTGACTGAGGTGCAGACAGGTGGGCCTGCTCCCTGTCACAAATGGCCATGTCCGACCCCTGGGCCCCCCAGGCCCTGCCCAGCTGGCTTTGTGTCCCTGTGCCCCATCCTCCGTGTCCTGCAGCTCCGCCTGGGCCAGCCTCTGGGGGCCGAGAGGGACGCTGGTGTAGCTTCCTGGTTCCCTCCGGTGGATTAAGCTGTGAGGCAGAGAGGGCTAGTTGAGGGGTCTGTCTTAGGATCTCCAAAATGGCAGGAGTCGGGCCAAGAAGGGAACAGGGCAGCCGGGGCTAAGCTGAGAACCGCAAGCCCGCACTTACGTGCAAGCCGGGCTGAGGCGGCCTCTGGCTGCCTCCCCACCACCTCACTGGGGAGAGCAGTCTCCCTGGGGCTGGATCACAGAGAACCAGAGATGCCCTGTGGCCACTTGTCCCTTGAAGACATCGGTTCCCTCACGGGATGGGATGCAGTCCCCACCTTGACGGAGGACCTGGCCTGGGTCAGATCGGATGAGGCCGGCCTTCATGAGCTGCTGTCATCCCAGGGCCTGAGGCAGCGGGGGGCCGGGACTCCCTGCAGCACCAGGAGCCCCATGGACACTCCTCACAGGGGTTTGTTCTCTGGAGTTTCCAGCCTTTGTCCTCTCGTTCTCACAAACTGACCCTGAAGCCAAGCTGCATGAGGCACCTGAAGGGTGTCCCCACCACTGGTGGCATTGGCAGTGAGACCTGTCAGGGGCCACTCAGGCCGCTGGAACGTCTTAGGGAAAGGCACCTGATCGGGCTCTTTACACGGTTGGCTCTTTATTGTGCTTCAAGCCTCCATGCAAATGCTACCTCCCAAGGGAGGCCTGCCCTGGTCCCGCCCCAGCCCCATCCTGCCCCATCTCCTTGTGGAATCTGCTTCATAGAAACAGCCTGACATTTCTTGCTTATCTGTGTTGTCTCACTCACTAAGATGTCCCCTCTGTGAGAGAGGGACTCTACTTTACTCCACTGGGTCCCAGCCCCAAGGTCAGTGCCAGCCACACAGTAGCTCTCACATCCGTGTTAAATGAGAATGACGAGCTGTGTGACCTTGGACAAGTTACTTGACCACGCTGAGCTTCTGTTTCTTCATCTATAAAATGAGGAAACCAGCTTTTAAAAAATTTTTTTTTAATTTTATTTTTTCAGTGTTCCAAAATTCACTGTTAACAACCAGCTTCTTAATAAGATTCCCGCAGGCCTGAGTGGCCATGGCTAGGAGAAGGTAAGAACTGCACTGCCCCACAGATGTGGAAATGGACAAGAGCATCAGCGCAGATTTCCGCCCCTCTCCCCACACCCCCCCCACACACACTTGAAAGTCCCATACAATGAAGGCTCCCCCCGGGGCCTCCCATGGAACAGGTGTACTGGCAGCTTCCCCTAGGAGCCCAGACATTGGGGAGTGGGTGTGTGCCGCTTGCCTCATCTCAGCCAAAGCCCGAAGGAGGGCGATCCGCTGGGCTCCTCAACGTTTCTTCCAACAAGGGCATCTTTCATGACTTTTCCTTCTGGGCCCCCTATTTTGAAACCAAACAAGGACGCAGATCACTGCCAATCCAGACAGACTCAGCATGAGCACGCGCTTTGTTCCCACGCAGAGGTGATGTCAGCCCCGAGCAAAGACAGGCACTTGACATTTCCATGAGCCTGGGCAGCCTCCCCCAGGACGGACACAGTGTCTGGCAGCCGGCTTTGAGGAATACGGACAGAGCTCGCAGATGCCCGCCCTGCCTTCCAGACCCCCAGGGAGGTCGGAGGACTCCTCCGCCCTGTGGATCCGGATCCATTGTTTGGTCCAGCACCTTTTGTTCTCCCAGGTCCTGCGGTGGGCTGGGGCAGGGATGGGGCGGGGCCCAGACCTCCACCCCTTCCTCAAGGCCAGAGCCCCAGGCGGTCTCCACACCTTCCATAATCAAGCTCTTATGCTTGGAACCTCAGCAAAGCCATCCCATGGGCCAGAGGGGACTGAGCTCGAACCTTCCACGGCTCCAGCCTCCTGCTTCCTGGCACCTACTGTGTTGGAGTGCCTCGTGTGCTTGCTCCTTCCTCTCCCCTGGCCCTGAGACCCCCGCCCCAAACCCCCTCCATCCTAGACTCTCCTCCAGGCATCTCGGTAGCCGGGGCTATCCCCAGGCAGCGTCTAAGGAGTGTCAGAGGAACACGAGTAGATAGACGAATTGCCTAGAGAAGAGCTTCTGGAACTTCTGCAGGAAATATCATTACCTCAGAGAAAACTACTCCTATCCCAGCACCCCCAGAGTTTTAGGGGTTCTAAGAAATTAGATGTCTCTATTTTGAATTTCGAGGTGAATTCTGTAGTCAAATTCATAATATCAACTGGCTTTTTTTTTTTAGTACAAAAGCAACTTTTTTTTTTCTTTTTTTCAGAAGTGACATTTAAAATTACATTATCGAGTCATTTGATACTTTAAGAAGTGAACCACATCGGCCCTGTGGCTCCCTAGAGTTGGGAACTTTCCAGACCTGTGTTCCGCAGGGGGGTCCTCCTGGGCTGCTCCCCACACCCAGAGCCCCCGGTCAGAATTTGTCTGCAGATCTACTGGGTCCTGTCATGAGGCCCTCTCCCCGCCGGGCACATGTGGAAATGAAACACAGAAAGTTTAGGCCGAGGTCTGGGGAGACAGACGTCTGCTCAGGCTCAGAAAGAACTTCCCAACGGTGTCCCATGTGGGCGTCGTCTCACCGGCTGCTGGTGAGAGGTGAGGAGCTGCCCGTCAGGACGGGTGTGTGAGGAGAGGCTGTGCCCGCCTGGCATCCGAGGGTCTGGGGGAGGACGGAGCCCCAGGCCCATGCCTGGCCCCATCAGGGGCCGGTGAAGACCAGAGCTTATGACAAGGACAGATTCCTCAGCTCCACGCTCGCCTCCCAAATCCGGAGGGAGGCCTGGGAGTCTGGGATCTGACGGGAGCGCAGGCTCTTCTGGCCGCCTTCTGCCATCCTGCCTCCTCCCTGTGGCCTTGCATCATCCGGTGCTTCTGGAAGTCCCGTCTGAAAGACCTTGCACGAGGAGCAGAAACTCTCCCATCCTAGGCTCTTCTCCAAATACAGCTCAGTTTTTTGTAAAAACAAAACCACGACGACTACCGCTTAATGAGTTCTCACTACATGCCAGGCACCTGCTGGACACGCACCGTTGCCTGTCACAGCTGACGACTCAGCAGGAGCAGATCCCAGAGGCCCCGCCCGAGAGAGAAGGAAACCCAGACCTGGGACAAGCAAGCTGCCCGGGATCACACAGAGGGGAGATTTGAACTCAGGACTTTTCTCTCGGCACCACGATGCTTCCTCCTGACTTTCAAAGGCCCTTCCCGGGGTTGGACGGGGATGTCTCCATGCCCGTTTAACCGATGGAACATCCTGACACCCCCCCACCCACCCACCCAGGGCAGGAGGGAAGCTCTCACCCCGAGGGCCCTCTGAGATCCGAGATCTTGCTGGGGTTTTGTTACCTGGTCTGACTCATCCCTTGGGTCTGGGGACAAGGGAGGTATCAAGCCTTTCCCAAGCCTTGCCCCTCCGCTGCAGACCCAGCAGGAATCAGCCACAGCCTGTCCTGAGGAGCTCACACCCCGGGGTACCCCTGACCAAGACTTGGGGGCTCCCGGCAGGTTGCCAGGAAGAAGTGGGCCTGCATCTTGAAGGAAGGACAGAGGTCACCGTGTAAGGACAGAGGAAAAGCAGCCTCTGATGACAATGAGAAAGGCCAGGCCAGAGCACAGCCTGGGGGGTGGAGGACCTATTCGTGGCAGGGTCATGGGGTTCAGGCGGTCCTTTCTCCAGAGGCCGGAGGGGAGACGAGACGGGGCACTTTAGTGAGGGAATGTCAGGCTGTTGACAGGGCAGGTGGGAGGGGCCTGGGAGGGGAATCAGGCGGTGGAGATGGCCCAGCTGGGTTTCCAGTCCCTTTGGTGAGGACCAACCCCTCAGGCTGACCCCCAGCAGGACCTGGGAGGTGATGCGCACAGCAGAAGCTTCTGTGACTTTGAGGAAGGAATATCAAGATGACGGCATTTCAGGTACCGAGAAGGAGCATGTTCAGACTGTGCGGCAGTTCCACCATGAGGTCCTCTGGCCCTGGCCTGCCAGCTCCCACCCTGCACCCTCCTGGGCCAGATCAGGTCTCCCCACCCTCCTGGGACTGGGCCAGAGCCCTTCGCAGGATGCTTTCCCTGCTGCCCGGGAGGCCATTTCCCCCGGGTGAGAACTATTCATTCTTCAGGACCTAGGATCAGCTCCCTCTCCCTGGCATCCCTGCCCTGGGGCCACGGTGAGCCTGGGGCTGAGTTTCCAACCCACAGACTCTGGTCTCTGGTCTCGGGGTCCCAGCTGTCTGCATAGGGCTGTTTGTGGCCCTGAAGGGAGCTGGACCCAACTGTCCCGAGGGAAGGAGCAGGACCCCACTCAGAGCAGCCAGGAGCTCAAGCAGATGGGTGACCCCGGGCTGGGGCAAAGACATTGTGACATCAGTGGGTCTCTTCTCTTCCCCAAAAGTATTAGACATTGTACTTTACAACTGCAGTGGTATCAAGACAAATGGATTATTATATAGCAAAACATTTTCTTAGAACCAAAAGTTAATTTTTGGGGTGCCTCAGTCTCAGCCTCGCCCCAGTCTCTATCTCCTTCCCTGTGTGTCCTTCCCTTTCTTCTCCAGCAACGAAGTGGGCTGCGCAGCGGCCATGTGCACCGTGCGGGGGGAGACAGAGAGAAGGCGACCAGAAGTGTCACAGCTGATACTCCTGCCTCAGAGGGGCTCACAGTCTCTGAGCACAACCAGCCAGCCCTAAGCTCCGGCCAGAGAGAGTCCTGTGACCCGGGCTGCGGGGGGACCCTCCTGGAACTGGCTTCCCAGAAGGTTCCCCACAGTGGGAGGATAGAATCTTGCTAAAGGACTCGGGCTTCTTGGGACTGGCAGGCTGGTCTTGGCCTGACAGCTTGGCTAAGGATGGCAGATTGAACACACACACCAAATGTCCCTCTCCCCAAATCCCAGGAAGGCTACAGAGAGGGCGTCCTTGTCCTTTCGTTCTGAGGTAGAGACAGAGACCATATCCAGTGCAGCAGTGAAGCTGGGGAGTTAAGTGAGGGTAGAGGCTGAGTTAGGGGCTGCGTCCCAATCAGCTAGGGCGGGGGTGTGCTGAGCCCCAGTGTGAAGAACCCCACACAGCCAGCAAGGGCTTGGCCCCAGCTGGCAGCTGGTGGGGATATTGGGTGGGGACAAAATAAGGAGCAGTCAGACTCCTGAACCCCCTTTCAGGACGAGAGAGCTCGGTGGCCACCCGCCCACCCCAGCCCCAGCAGAAAACTGGAGTTAGGTCTGCTGATGGAAAACCAGTTGTCCCTGGCCTGGGGATGGGGCATCGAGCTGAAAAGAGGGAGCCAAGAACCGGGGAATTCCGAGTGCTGGGGACCCTGTCCCCTCCCTTGCTGTACTCCCAGCAACAGCCAGGCCTTTGCTCCCCAGGCAGAACACTGAAGGCCCTCTCCAGAGAGTCGGGTCCTCCCAAGGATAAAGTCCTAAAAATACTGACATACAGGGGCACCTGGGTGGCTCAGTCGGTTGAGTATCTGACTCTCGATTTCAGCTGGGGTTATGATCTCAGGGTCCTGGGATCAAGCCCCATGTGGGGCCCTGCTCACAGCAGGGAGTCTGCTTGTCCCTCGCCCTCTGCTCCTCCCCGCCCCTGCCCCTCTCAAATAAATGAATGAAATCTTAAAAAAATAATACTGACATGGGGTTCTCCAAAAAGTGCGCCTCCCCCCCACCCTGAGCTCCCTTCAGTGGCGCTCAGGTGTCTATCCTAGCACACCCTGAGGACCCAGGTGACTCTGTAACAACGTGTGTCCCGAGCCCTGAGACATAAGTAAGAAGAATGTTAAAATGACGAAAAGCAGTAGCCACATGACCCGGCAATTCCAGCCCCAGGAAACGAAAACATACAGCCACACAGAAAGCATATACACATGTGCATTACTCAGAAGGCGGAGACGACCCCACTGTCCGTCCGCAGGGTTGGCAAGTGGTGGGGTACCCACACGACAGGGTCGTCTCCAACCATAAAACCAATGACGCTCTGACACCTGCCACAACCAGGATGAGCCTTGGGGACATTGTGCTCAGTGAGAGAAGGCAGACATCAAAGGTCACATATTGTATTATTCCTTTGAAATGAAATGTCTGCAATAGGCAAATCCATAGAGATGGGAAGCAGATCGGTGGTTGCCAGGGGGAGGGGGGATGTTGAGTGATTGCTTAATGGGCACGTTTTTCTAGGGCGATGAGAAACTTGGAATTTAGAAGGAGGTGATGGATGCACAGCACTGTGAAGGTGCATAGTGCCCCTTGAAACTGTACACTTGGAAATGGATTATTGTGTTTTATGTGAACTTCACCTCAATTAAAAATAGATAAGAGAACAACCAGGTCTTCCGTCCGAGCTTTGGGCAGCTCCTCTAGGCTTGGAAAACACCTAGATTAACCTGCTAGGTTTAGCATCCCAACACAAAGACAATGGGAGCCTGAAACGTGTTAGATTCTCCAGCAGTCCCATTTTAAAAAGGAAAAAGGAACAAGTGAAATTGATTTTAAAGTATTGTTTCTTGAACTCGGTATAGACAAAACGGTATCATTTTGACATGTAATCAACATAAATACAAGATCTCTCCTACATATGAAGTCTTTGAAATACAGGTGTATTTCCCCGTGCAAGACATCAGAATGCAGCCGGCCCCATTCCGGGGCTCCTGGCTCGTGCTCCCCTCACCGGAAAGAACAGCTCTAGGGTGTCTCACCCTGGAGTCTCAGGACAGATGCTGCAGAGTATGAGGGTTTAAAATTCTGTGGGTGTCGGGGCATCTGGGTGGCTCAGTCGGTGAAGCGTCTGCCTTGGGCTCAGGTCATGATCCTGGGGTCCTGGGACCGAGTCCCGCATCTGGCTCCCTGCTTAATGGAGAGTCTGCTTCTCCCTCTCCCTCTGCTGCTCTCCCTGCTTGTGTTCTCTTTCTCACTCTGTCAAATAAATAAATAAAATCTTTAAAATATAAAGTAAAAAATCGTGGGCGTTGAATCTATGAATTTAAAAATAAATAGGCTATAAGCCTACTTGGGGTCATCTGAACAATTGCATTAGAAATAAGTCCTCAATCAAACATAGAATTACAATGTGATTCAGCATTTGCATATCTGGGTATACATCCGAGGTAAGAACAGGAACTCGAAGAGATACTCATACACTAATGCTCACAGCAGCATCATTCACGACAGCGAAAAGATATGAGCAACCACTCACTGATGCCCCCAAGGAATGAATGAATAGAAAAGCCAAATGTGGTGTATACGTACAATAGGGTATTATTCAGCCTTAAAAAGGGAGGAAATATTCAGGGGCACCGGGCTGGCTCCGTGGGTGGAGCATGCGACTCGATCTTGGAGCTGTGGATTTGAGCACATTAGGAGTAGAGTTTACTAAAAAGTAAAATAAAAATTAAAGGCAGGAAACTCTGACGGTGTTCCAACACGCAAACCCGGAGGGCTCTAGAGTAAGTGCAATAAGCCTGTGGCAAAAGGACAAATAGTGTGTGGTTCCCTCCTAGGCAGAATGTGGAGGACTCAAGTTCACCGAGATGGGAAGTAGAATGGTGGTCGCCCCCAGCGTTGGGGGCGGGGCCTGGGGAGGGACAGTTTCAGCCGGAGAAGAGGAACAGCTTCTGGAGGTGGCTAGCGGTGCAGGTTGCGCACTGCTGTCACATACTTGATGCCTCTCAGATATACCCACAGAAATGGTTAAAATGGTAAATTTTATCTTGTGTATATTCTACCCCAGTGAAGGCAAACACATCCTGCCACCCGCCCTGTGTGTTTGGGTTCCTGTTGACCAGCTGGGGCCCCGCACGGTGGGGGACAGGGAGGTGACCAGAGAAGGCTCAGGGAGGAGAGAGGACCGGCCCCCTCCCCCAGCTTAAGAGCCAGACCCTTCTGTGCTGAGAGCCAGCAGGATCCTTCCCTGTTGTGAGTTTGAACTTGTGTTGCTTCTGCTGTTTCTGTAACTTTCCTTCGGTTTTCATGTTGGAGGCCAGCACGAGCAGGGGAGGCTTACACCTGGTTCTGAGTCTGTGCATAATCAAGAAACACTATAATAAAAGTGACTGAAGACAACCCCAGGATCCATAAAAAAATACTTTCTTTAAAAGAGCACTCATGCATTGCCCAGTTTTGAGCAATGCTGTGACTTGGCTTCTGGGTTTGTGTCCACCCCCCCACTTTTTAAAAGATTTTATTTATTTATTTGATCGAGAGAGTAAGAGAGGGAACACAAGCAGGGGGACTGGGAGAGGGAGAAGCAGGCTTCCCGCTGAGCAGGGAGCCCACCCACGGTGAGGCTCGATCCCAGGACCCTGCGATCAGGACCCAAGCTGAAGGCAGACGCTTAATGACTAACGGAGCCACCCAAGGGCCCCTAGGTTTTCCCTTGAGGCCCAGTCATCTCTGCATCCCCAAGGGGCCAGCACCGGGGCCAATCTCAGAACCATTTCCTGAATGAGGAAGTAAGTTCATGCAAGCATAGAAGGAGGAATTTGTGGGCAGGAGAATCAAGGAAAGCTTCCAGGAGGAGGGGGAAGAGGGAATGGAGGTTGAGGAGTGGAAGATGGGGCAGGGCGGGCAAAGCTTGGGGCTAAGCACCAGCCCTGGCCCAGAAGATATTGAGGGTGCTGAGACAAGGCCCTGCCCAGCTGCGATGTCACACCTGGGACCCAGCCTGAGTCCGCTGTCCTGGTTGGTGGGCCAAGGGGACTCCTTCCCCATCAAACACCCCACCGGGGAGTTGGTCCCCCAGCTCCCTCCTCCTGCCCCACACTCAAGACTGTAGCGCCTCCTCTTCCAGCCCCACCACCTGGCCCTGCCTCCAACTCCACGGAACTGGCCTCCCGCCGCCCTACTCCCGAGCCACTCATTCACTTGTAAATATGCAGCGGGCTGGAGCCTGATATGGTCTGCCTACGTGGAAACAAACTATGGCCCTGCCCAGGGAGAGACCGAAAGCAAACAGGGAAGTAGTAAGTGTATCGTATCTGCCATCAAGCAGTAACCTGTACAGAAAACAAAAGAAATCAGGGGCGGGGTCCTTCTGCCACCTTCTGGGGACCTCAGCTAAGTCCACAATCCAGGCCCCTCGGGGGATGGCTGCCTGGCTTCCGGAGGGCCTGGCCTCAGAGTTTCAGGGTCTCCTCCTGCAGGAGGGGCTCAAGGTTAAGGGAGAGAACACTGCAGGGATCAGTGGGGCCCGAATCCCCTGGGGCAGCTGGAACCGGCTGGCACGGGGAGGGAGAAGTGACTGTTATCCCGGCTCTAACGCCCAAGCCCCAAATCTCACAGATGTTTTCTAACACAAAGGTAAGAGGCCTGGCCTGTGCCCACCTCCCTCTGGGCCAGGAGTACAGATAACAGATGGTCCCTCTGTGCCCTCAGGGTCTGCCATGTGACCCTTGTTGCTGGGGGCCTAGTGCCTGGAGGGTTGGAGATGGAGGGGACAGACTGCGGCTCTGAGCTGGGTGCTGGAGGAGATGCGACAGGAAAGCAGGAGATCGGGGATGCCAGGTGGCTCAGTGAGTTAAGCTTCTGCCTTGGGCTCGGGTTGTGTTCTCAGGGTCCTGGGATGGAGCCCCCTGTCAGCCTCCCTGCTCAGCGGGGAGCCTGCTTCCCCCTCTCCTTCTCCTGCCCCTCCCTGCTGCCCATGCACTTGCGCACACATGCTTCTGCGCTCTCACTCTCTCTCTCTCTCTCTCTCAAATAAATAAACAAAATCTGAGAGAAAGAAGGAAAGAAAGAAAGTGAGCGATCTGAAGGTTAGGGCTGTCTCCCTATGTGCCAGCTCCAGGGCCTCCAGACCTCCCCGTGCCTCAGTTTCCACATCTATGAAGTGGAGATGGTCCCTCCCAAGGTGGTAGGAGGAGCAGACCATGGTGGGGAACCTGTCCTCCACGAGAATGAGCTGTTTTTTCAGTTGGTGATAATCTCGGTGGCAGAGGCAAAGTGGCCCCTGGAAATAGGGGATGTGGTTAGCTGGGGCCATGTCACGTCCTCCCTTAAGCTCCAGAGAAGCCGTTTCCTGCGAGCTGCTGTGAATATGATCAGGAAGCAGCTCTGGGGGCGGGGGAACACTGGATGGGATTCCAGGCTCGGCTCCATCTCTTTCCTGCTGTGTGGTGTGGCCAGGTCACTCCCCATCTCTGGGCCTCTGCTTCCTCTTTGGGGTCTGGTCATGATGATAGCTCAGGGCCCCAGCACCCCCTAGGAGGCTAGCCCGAGGGATCCAGTTGCTTTGAACCCCCACCCGCCCTGGGGTGAGTGACATAATCCACTTAGGCAGCCCTGGCACCCATCCAGGCTCCTTCCTGTGCAGAGATGACCAACAAGATAAAGCGAGGCCAGCATGTGGGGGCAAGGCTTCCAGGAGGCAACAAGCAGTGAGCAGTGCGCGTGTCCAGGCCAACAGGAAGGAGGGGCAGGGGTGGGGAGGGCAAAGCACATACGCAGGTGGATATGGACCCCCCACTGGGGACAGACCATCTGTGGACAGCAGCAGTGGTGGCCCCTGGGTGGTCTTCGGGGGATCTTGGTAACCACCCTCCCCAGGGTCCATCAGCCCCAAGGAGGCCTGCTGGCTACAGAGGGCAGTTTAAGAAATATCCCTTCCTGGGACACCGGGCTGGTCCAGTCGGTAGAGCACAGGACTCTTGATCTTGGGATCATGTGCTCAAGCCCCACGTGATAGATACGTAGAGCTTAGGTAAAAGAAAAAGAAAACATCCCTTCCTTAAGATCACCCCACCCTGCACAAGCCCTTCCTTTGTAGAAATTTGGTCCCATCCCTGGGGGTGGACTGCATGCCTCACTCTCTGGCAGTTTCTCCAAGAGGAGGGCCAGAAATGGGCTGGTGGGAGAAGGGGGAGAGCCCACGAGAGGGTGAGGGGTTGGGGGGCACTCTGTTCTGGGCTGGCGGCTCCCATCACCTTGTTCTGTGGACTCGCAGAGCCGGTGCACACCTTGCCCCATGAAGGTGACCCCGGTGGGTGACCCCAGCAGGGGGACAGGGGTTTGGTGGCCCTGGCAGAGGTCTGACAGCACCTGCCCTGTGCATCCCTCCAGTTAGCCTCTCAGCCTCGGCTGGTGGCCACGCCTCACTCATCTGTATCAGATTGTCCCAGAACAGAAAGGACCAAGACCTCTGGGCCAACCCGTGTTCCGTTCTCCACACTCACTCCCTCTGCCTCCTCACCCCATTCCCTGCATGCCAGTCTCCCTGGGTTTTTTTGGGGGACCAAGTCCCAGAGAGGCGACATTCTTTGCCCAGACCACCAATGGAAGCACGACTTGAACTTGAACCGGTCATGTCACAGTGATCCTAAGAGTTCAAAAACAAGAGTTCAGGACTTAAGTGTATCAGTTAAATGTTGCTGAGTAACAAACAGCCCCCAAGCCCTGGGCCTCAGAGCAAACACCGGCATGGATTAGCTCACGAATCTGCAGTTTGGGAAGAGCTGGGCAGGGACCCCTTCTCTACTGTGTGCGTTACTGTGTGGGGTGTCCAACCTGCCTCCCTCTGGGGTCTGGGGCTGCAGCAGGGGGAGCTCAGCAGCCAGGGGTGGGCAGGGCCTCTCTCCTCCCTTCTTGGTTTCTGGGGCTTCTTCCACGTGGCCTTTCTCTAGTGGGCTCCTCCTCTTTCCTTACGTGGCTCTAGCTTCGAAGCTGGAGGAAATGGACACAATAAAGACTTTGAAGGCCTAGGCCTGAACTCTGTCACTCCCAAGTCCCCCTGTTGGTCAGTGCACACCCTACACAGGCTACCCAGAGGCCAGGGGAGGCAAGATCACGGACTGCGTGGCCGAGGGACAGGGATGGGAGGAATCGTGGGTGGTCCTTCTTCCACCCAAGGATCCTGCCCTTAAAGTGGGCCACTGTTTGCTGTCGGACTCCTGGGTGATGGGCTTGGGAGAGTGGATGGTGACCCCTGGGATTGCAGAGGAGGGAGGGCCCAGGGAGCTCCAGGGCCTGGCTGTGAGGGGACGAAAAGGGGAAGCTGGTCCTGGCCAGGCCTAGGGGGCCAAAGGTCTCAGAGCCCTCTCTCTTCAAACCTCTGGGTCTCTCCTTCCCTGGCCCCATCTGCTCAGCTGCCCAGTCCCCCCAGGGTAAGGTGGCTGGGCCCCAGTGGGGAATGAGGCTGGGCCTGCTCATCTTGTTGGTGGCAACTGTCCACAGGCCCTGCCTGGGCTTTGCTGAGATGTTGAGCTGGCTGGGAACAATGCCGTGGCCCCCGCCCCGCCCTGCCCTGGGCCCTCGGGAGGGTGAGAAACTTCCTCCTAGCAGCCCCAACCCAGCCTCACAAGTTCAGAAAAAACGTTGGCTCCAGATTGTGACATTTACCGGTCAGTGGGGAGGAGGCCATGCAGATCCTTCACCCACCTCCGCCCTCCGATGTCCTCAGAGACCTGGCAGCGACCACCTAGCACGGGCTCTGGAGGTGGGTCCCCACCCTGCCGCTCGTTAGCTCTGTGAGCTTGGGAAAGTTCCTTACCTCTCTGTGCCTCAGCTTGCCTATCTGAGAAATGGGAAAAGAGAAAGGCAGGCATGACCACTCTGCACGGGCGTTGCTCTAAGTGCTTTCATCCAGCTGCTCACACAGCCCTTCTGACAACCAGGGGGCCAGAGTGTGCGCCCCTCTCCTATTCATTCAACAGCTAAGGAGTTGATGCACAGAGAGGTCAAGGGACTTGCCCAGGGTAACAGAGTAAATCACCATTCCAGAGCCCATGCTCTACCCAACCCCTTGCCTGCTGCCTACCTCCTAATTCCTTTTCCTAATCATTACAGTGAAATGCACATCACATGACCTTGACCCTGCCCAGGTCTGTGGCACGCTGTGCCTTCATCTGTTGGGCTGCCTTTGCCACCCACCCCTCTCGAGAGCTCTTTGTCCTCCCCAGCTGAAACCATACCCTTTTTTTTTTTTTAAGATTTTGTTTATTTATTTATGTATGTATGTATTTTAGAGAGAGAAACAGAGCAAGGGCATGAGGGGAGTAGCAGAAGGAGAGGGAGAGAGAAGTGGACTCCCTGCTGAGCACGGAGCCCCATGTGGGACTTGATCTCACATCTCGAGATCATGACTTGAGCTGAAATCAAGAGTTGGACACTCAACAGAGCGAGCCACCCAGGCGTTCCTGAAACGACACCCTATTCTTTTTTTTTAAAGATTTTATTTATTTGTTAGAGAGAGAGAGCAAGCACAGGCAGACAGAGAGGCAGGCAGAGGCAGAGGGAGAAGCAGGCTCCCTGCCGAGCAAGGACCCCGATGTGGGACTCGATCCCAGGACGCTGGGATCATAACCCGAGCCGAAGGCAGCCACTTAACCAACTGAGCCACCCAGGCGTCCCTGAAACGACACCCTATTTAAGCCGTAATTCCCGGGGCACCCGGGTGGCTCAGTGGGTTAAAGCCTCTGCCTTCAGCTCGGGTTATGATCTCAGGGTCCTGGGATCAAGCACCACATGGGGCTCTCTGCTCAGCAGGGAGCCTGCTTCCTCCTCTCTCTCTGCCTGCCTCTCCGTCTACTTGTGATCTCTCTCTCTGTGTCAAATAAATAAATAAATATATTTTTTTAAATGTTTAAAAAAAAACAACAACAACGTGATTCCCCATTCCCCGGCCATCGCTATCCCCCACCGGACAAGTCCCCCCTCCCCTGGCCTGGGTTAACTTCTCCGCTGCCCTGAGTGGCGTGCCTTGTGGGGACAAGTTCAGAGAACTGGCTTTGTGACCTGAGAGAGGTGCCCATCTACTTTGAGGAATTCCCAAGGCCAAGCCCCTCATTGTACAAGTGACTCAGTGAGTCAAGGGGTGTGGACTGTTCTAGAACCCTGGCCCCTGACTCCCACCCCAGCTGTCTCAACAGCCTGCCCATACCACCAACAGCCTCCCAGAAGATATAAAGCCAGCAGGCCCCACAAAGTCTGGAACACTGAAGATCCTGAGCTGAGGCCGGGTGGCTCTGCCCTTCAGAGAAGGTACCAGAAGCAGGGTGTCTCTTTTGCATAGACCCCAGCCCTGGCAGGATGTCTTTACATCGCGGAGCCCCCTACCTCTGTGGCCCCAGTCCTGGCTAGAGGCAGGGGTCAAACATCCTGAAGGATGGCGGTGCCGAGCCCAGGCGAGTGGTCTGGGCCTCAGAGCCTTGGGCCACATGCACTGCCATGGTTGAAGGCCATGGTTGTGAGGTCTTGGGCAAGCAGCTAGCTTCTTATGGCCCCGGGCCGGCCCCAGCCACTCTCTCATCCATTTTCTCACTGGTGCAATGGACTAGGCTGGAACTCCATGGCCTTCCAAGATCCCTTCCACCTAGAAGGTTCCTGAAGGAAGTCCGGGAGCGGGGACTGTGAGCAGCTGGTTTCGGAGCATTGACCATTTATGAGGCGCAGCCTCAGTGGAGGGGCCCGCGAGAAGCCTTCTGTGTCTGTGCTAGTCAGGCTGCAGCGAGGGGCAGACGGGGGCAAAAGGGAGTGCGGCTGGTGTGGAAAGTTCTGGAACATCTGTCACAGGAGGAGTCGCTAAATAACCTGGGAGAAATGGTGGAGCAGCTCTCCCCAAATTTTTGCAGGCCTCGGGGTGCTGATGAAGAGACTGGCTTGCTCTGACCCGGGTGCTGGGGGAGGCAGGATCTCCCGCAGCCAAAGGTGTCCCGTGACCTGGGGCGGCGCTGGTGGAGGGAGTGCCCGCTGCAGGCGTGAGCACAGCTGGCTGGGCGCAGTCGGAGATGCCCTTGGGGCCCCGCCCAGATCCTGGGCGTGAGGCTCAATCAGCCCCATCCAGGCGCGTCCCACAGCCCACCCCACCGCACCGCCCCCTTGACATTGGCTGCCTTTGGTGGCTGAACTTCTCTCCTCCACCAGGTCCGCCCATCAGCCCGGCTCGGCCCTATTACTCCGATTCCAGGATGAGAGAACCTGCTGACCCACCAGAACCCCTAGTGTGGGCAAGGACTTGGCTGGGGCTGGAACCTCGCTGAAGGGCCCCAGGAGCCAGCGCAGCAGGGGGATGGACAGGCCGGGGCTCAGTCTCACTCCACTCCTGTCCCACCTTTGTGGACGGCGTTCCAAGGCCCCTTCGCCAAGGCAGGTGCTGACTGTGTGGAGTGGGGGCGCTGGGAGGCAGGACGGGGGTTCTGGGGGCACCATGCCTTGCCCTGCCCTCCCTGCCCTGGCTCCGTGGAATGTCCTGTGAGTCTGTGGGGAGCGCCCAGCGGAGCTCGTGGGTGCAGAGGCGGGGTCTGCATGTGCGCACCGTGTCTGTGGGTCTGTGTACCAGGCTCCACGGGCATGTGTGAGACACGAGGGGAGGGGGTCTCCCAGTGGGTGCTCTCGCCAGCAGAAGGGGGCCTGCTCTGCGCGTGTGTCAGGTGTGTGCACACTCCTATGGGTGTGGGTGTGTCTACTTCTCTCCCTGGTGTGACCACTGAAGCAACCCAGTCCCTGAGCCTGCCTCCAGCGGGCCACCCTCGTGGGCTGGCCGGAGGCGGCAGTGGGTATCACTGCCAATCCCTCCCTCGGCACCTGTGGTGTCCTTGGAGTTTGTGGGGGTCCTGAGGCTGAATTACTCCCTCCAACCGCCCCCCCCCCCCGCCATCTGCCTGTCCTTACTTCCTAGCTATGACTGGTCCCTTGCCCACCCATCCTTAGTGTGCACGCCCTTTCACTTCTCTTGCTCTGTTTCCAAATCTGCCCCAACCTCTGGGGTCCGGCTGAGGCTGCCTCCACCCTCCCAGCCCTGAGGTGGACCGGGTGGCCGCCTCCCTGCTGTCTTTCTGGCTCCTCCGCTGGTCTGGATTCTCCTGGGGGCTAGGGGGAGTCTGGTTCCTCTCCACTGCGCCACAGCCTGGAGCCCAGGACTTGGCACACAGGAGGCTCCCTGTCAATGAGTGGCTGTAGCCCTCCCCACCATGATCCTGCCTTCCACTCTCTGGGGTTGGCTGCCGGGAGGGAGAAGACAGGACATCTGGCGCCTGATGCCCCAACGTGGGCTCTGGGATCCAGGTCCTGGCTCCGCCTCTCAGCCATCGGGTGGGCTCTGTCTGGTTCCTCCCATGGGGATCCAGCGTGTGGGGCTGGTGGGAGCTCCCCGGGGGAGGAGGAGGGCTTGCCGACAGAGCAGGCTCCTGAGAGTCTAGGAGCGGTTGTCAGGGCCCAGCTGGGTGTGCGGCTCAGGGGACCGAGGGCAGCTGGCAGCCGGGGTCACATCCATTTGCAACCACACAGCGGCCCGGGCCCTACGAGGACTGTTTCGGTCTCAAGGTCCCCCCTGCCTGGGAGGCCGGTGCTGCTCCCTCTGAGTTCCCACCATCCCTCACACCTCCCACAGTAGGCACCACGCACGAGGGCCAGGGAGGGAGGCGGTCTGAGGCTTACGTGACAGTATTTACTGGCCGCCTAGTATGTGCTGGGCTGTGCCAGGTGCTGGGCTGACAGCAGCCGAGGCAGGACGGACAGATTCCTGTCCTGGTTGGGGTTATGCTGGGGAGACAAGCAAAAGAGCAAGAAGCAGAGGAAGTTCCCTGGTAGGCTAGATGGTCAAAAGTGCTATGGGGAAAGTGCATCCAAAGAGATCAGGGAGCTGCACCCTAAGGGGTGCTCGGGGGAGGGCCTGCATTTGCCCTGAGACTGGAAAAAGGAGGAGCCACATGGGTACCTGAGGTGGAAGAGAGGTTGGGATGGAGGAAACAGGCAGCACATGGCAGGTAATGAGCACGGGGACAGCGTGGAGACACGGGGCCAGGGAGGCACCGACCTAGACCAGGCAGGGACTTAGCCGGAAAGGCTAAGATGTGCCTGGGGTGCAGGGCTGAGAAAGGTTCTAGAACCAGCGTTTCCGAGGGCTGCCTCCGCTGTGCTTCTGGGAAGGGCTCATTCCTGTATGAATGGAGGGAGTGCAGGTGGGGGAGGCAGGACAAGGCTGCCCGGTCTGGTGACTTCATCTGGCAGGTGAGAGAGAAGGAAGGGAACCCCATTTATTGACTAGCCTTGCTGGGGCCCATCAGAGCTCAGGCCATCCTCGAGCCCATTCTGCAGATGAAGATGCCAAAGGCTTGGAGCCAGTTCACACCGCCTACGGCACTGCTGTGCTCCCCACCTGCCAGGAGCCCTGGCAGGGCTGGAGCTTGGCCCTGGGCAGGGGTCAGGGACTCCTCACCTGGGGGGGGGGGACCCAGGGGCAGGAGGGAGATGACCCTGGGAGGGAGGAATGTGGCTCCCAAGGGCCAGGCAGCTGCTGCGGGAAGTGATAACAGACCTAGCAATTGTTCACGGAGCCAAATCGGCTCCAGGTGAAAGAGGGCTGCGGGAGCTGTAAGGTGACACCGCCTTGGGCTGGCTAATCTTGTATCTGGGCTGGGCTTCTTTCAGCTTCCCAGTTAGCACAGCTTCCTGGTCAGGCCCTAGAGGAGGGGGTGGGGAAGGAAGGCCACCTACCAAGCCCCCTCACCCCCACCCTCCCCAACATCCTCTCTGATGGCTTAGAGATAGGACAAGAAGTGAATCAGGAGGGAGAGGTTGGAAAGGTCCAGATTTCGCCGATATCCGTGTGATGTTGGGCGGTGATTATTCCCATTTTACAGAGGAGGAAACTGAGACTTAGGGCCTTGAAATGACCAGGACACCCAGGGGAGCTGGGTATCAGTCACACCAGTGTTCAGCTTCTCCACCTGCTGAGCACCACTGTGTCCCAGACCTCTAAATGCGGGAGAAGAAACCGAGGCTTGTCTTCCCTCCTGGCCAGCTCTCTCAGACGTGGGCTCCCGGTGTTGGGAGGGTAGAGAGATGGGGCCTGGTGGGCCCGCTCTGCCTGCGGCCGCTGTGTATGATTGCACAAGTCACTAGTTATCTCTGTGGAGCTGGGAGGGCAGGCTGGCCACACACAGCCCCCACCACTCGTTGAGACTGCCAGAGTGCATTGGGCAGGCCAGGCGGAGGCTGACTTTGGTATGGCCCCACCAAGGCTGACTCCCTTGCGGTCTCACAAGAAGCTTGGAATCTAGAAAGGTCAGGAGAACAAAGACGGAGGAGCGGTGGGGGGAGGATGGAGCACAGTGGCTCAGAACGAATAGTCACTGCCTTTTTTAATGGCAGGTAATATGCACACTGATGGCATTAATCATTTTTTTTTCCTGGCAAATATTTTTTTTAAATTTTATTTATTTATTTGACAGACAGAGATCACAAGTAGACAGAGAGGCAGGCAGAGAGAGAGGAGGAGGCAGGCTCCCTGCTGAGCAAAGAGCCCGATGTGGGGCTTGATCCCAGGACCCTGGGATCATGACCTGAGTCCAAGGCAGAGGCTTTAATCCACTGAGCCACCCAGGTACCCCTCCTGGCAAATATTTATTGGGTGTCTCCCCTAGACCCAGTTGAGGGTACTCAGGCGACTGGCTTTGCAGTCACTGTGCCAGCTAAGACAGTCTGGCTGGCAGGCCCTGAGGGGGGAACCTTATGTACAAGGACCCATTTCACCCTCTGAGGCTCTTGAGGAGGGAGGCTTCCTTATCCCCATTTCATAGATGACTAAATTGAGAAGTGAGCCACTTGCATGAAGACCCAGACCCAAGCCAGATCTCTCCAGTTCCTGAACCCTGTTCCCCACCCCCACCTCCAGAAGAGTGGGGCCCTCCCCACGGATCCTTTACCTTGCATGCAGGTCCTGGAGGCTCAAGGACAGGAGAAAACATGGGTTTCACACCTGATTTTAAAAAAACCAAAAGGGAGACAAGCTATAAATGTAATGGGTTGGTTTTTAGGTCACAACAAAATGGCTTCACATCAAATGAACTGTTTCCCCCTACCCCCCCTAAAAAAAAAATCATGAAGGAAAGTGAGTGGCCAGGGTCGGGGCTGGGAGCTTCCTTCCCACTGGACGTCTTTCAATAATTTTCAAATTTGTGCTGTGTGCAGCTATTATCTGTCCACCCAAATCCATTAAAAAATTTCAAGGGATGAAAAGGTGTATTTGTGGCTCAGGCCTTGGTCTGGACCTTCTTGGCTCCTAGCTTTGGGAGCCAGGGCTTGTGACAGGGAGAAAGAGTACAAGCTCGGTGATAGATGAATGCCCTTGGCTGTTCCCTGTGAGCACCGTAGCATGGAGAATGAATGAGAGAGTCCGCAAACCTGGGTTGGAGTCCAGGCTCCAGAGCCTCCCCGTGTTGTTACCTTGGGCACTCTTGGATGGGAGCTGTGAATGTGGAAGGCTAGGATACTTCATTCCCAGTGTGGCACTAATGGGCCAGCTTTGAGGTTTCCAAGATGCCCAGAGCAAGCCAGACCTGAAATAGTGCCTCTCACATGGGCCAAGGGATGCCCAGGTTGCTGCAGGAGAGGCCATGGGAGGAAATGCTGATTCTCCTGGGGAAGTCAGGGGCAAGCAAAGTGTCTCTGTCTCTGAGATGACCCTTTCCAGATGACAGGAGTCCCCAGGCAGAGGCACAGGGAGAGGCAGGAGAGATGGAGGTAAGCCTGTATAAACTGTAGTGAGGGTTCCCCTGGGAACCTTTGGAACCTTTTCTGTAGTGGTTAGAGAAGGGCAGAGAGTGAGCTGGAGGAGCAGGTAAGGAAGAGAATGCTGACATTTTGGGGTAGAATAGGTGGGATTTGCAGAGAATGACAGAGGATACCTGAAACAAGTGAGTCATAAGGATGTTACGGAGGGTTCAGGGACATGCTTAGAGTGATGCCAGCTGGGAATGATTTTTACATTTTCAGATGATTAGGTAAAAAAAAAAAAACCCACGAAAGAATAAGGTTCCACACACAGGGAAATTACATAAAATTCACACTTCAGTGTCCATAAATAAAGTTTTATCGGAACACAGCCATGCTCATTCCTTCACATATTGTCTGTGGCTGATTTTATACTACAGTGGCAGAATTGAGTAGTTGAGACGTAAACCCTACAGGCAGCAAAGCCTAAAATACTGACTAGCTGGCCCTTACACAAAATGATTTGCCTGCTCTTGGCTTAGAGGGAGTCTCCATGGGCAGGAGGGGTGCGGATGAGAAGAGACAGCCAGGCCATCAGGGCCTCCTGCCCTGCGTAGTCACTGAACTTAAGCTGAGGGCAAGTGGGAGCTACTGAGGAGTCAGTGGGGAGAGTGACCAGCTCAGATCAACGTTGGAGAAGGGTCACTGCTTTTCAAAGGTAGATGAAGGTGGGCAGGGGACATCTGGAGCCGGAAGTCCAGCCAGAGGCAGCTCCAAAGGCCTAGCAAAGGCCAGTGGGACACCTCCCCTCCCTCCTTGAGGGCATTTGCTGGGACCTAGCCTTGAGGTGTCTCTGCCCTTCCCACGCACCTTCGCCTATAGCTCAGAGCCGTGCTCGCTGTATACCCAGGGTACCCCGCGCACCGGGCGGAAGTGACTGCCTCACCCAGGAGTCCCCGAGCGGAAGGAACTGCCAGAAGGGCGGGAAGCACGTGAAGGCCACCTCGGAGCCAGAAGCAAGACCATGAGGAGCCAGGGTATAAAGTGGTGGGCATTCGGAGAGCCGCTGGTGGCCCCATGGCAGGAGACGAGGCTCAAGAGGTAGGCAGGGCGCTGACCTTAGGGCCTTGAGTGCCTGCTTAATTGTGTGGGGGAGGGGAGGCTTCCGCCCGGGAGCCCCAGGACGGAGTAATGAGCCGGGCCTGGGGAGAGCGCTCCGTGGCTCTGGGGTACACGTACAGGGACCAGTCCAGGAGGGGGTCGGAAGGTTACAGGCAGACGAAGACCTGTGGACCCCTGGTCGGTGTACACTGGCCACCCAGGCAGACACACAGACCTAAGGCCTAAGGCTGTGCACACACCACAACCGAAGACCAGGCCTCTGCACCCCATCTGAGAAGGGTGTACACATAAGCAGAGCTCCCCGGAGTCAAGCCCGCGCATGGGCTCTAGAGGCCCCTCCGCACGGTCACAGATCTGTGCACACAATCACGGTCCAGGTCCACACAGGCACGGCCCCTGATCCACGCACACACCAAAACGCAGATGTGCACGCCCAGGCACTCCCGGGAACTGTAGGTCACCCAGTCCCATATGCACACAGCAAAACACAGACGCACACATTCGCGCACGCACAGAACCGGACACGCAGACCCGTGCGCACTCGAGACAGACACGCTCTCTGACCTGCCCCGCCTCCCATCGCACATACAACCGCCCAGGACGCACCGGGCCGTGGGCCGGCGCACACACGGTCACAGGCAGGGGCGCGCGCGCGCACACACACACACACACACACACACACAAACACACACTTGATCGCACGCGCGGGAGGCGCGGAGCGCCGGCGGCGGGAGACTGCGGCCGGAGGCGCCCCGGCCCAACGCGGCGCGGCCAGCCGAGCGCGGCCCGCGGCGAAGGGGAGGGGGCTCCGGTGGGGGCGGGGCGGGGCGGGGGCCGGAGCAGCCGAGCCGGGCGGGAGCGGGCACCTCTGCGCGCCGCGCTCGGGCCTCGCCTCCGCACCCCCTACCCGCGCGCCTCCCGGGGGGCCCTCCCCCGCGCCCGTCCGCTCGCCGGCCCCCAGCCGCGGCCCCGGGGTGCAGCCAGGCGGCCGCGCCG